>JADRCC010567033.1:0-12051 GCA_019843855.1 Hylomyscus alleni
TCTCCTTGTCTACATGTGACTTCCATCAACGTCTAAAAAGGGACGGCAGTCAGCTGATGTTAACAACAGGACAAGACTTTTACTTCTAAGTCTTGTCTAAGTTTAGAGAAACCAGCCTAGTTGATTAACTACAATGAGAGTCTTCTGTACTCTCTCACACAACTGTCAAGTTTATTCAATGTAATAAGTTCTATTTTTCAAACAGAAGAAACAAAAATAAAGTTAAATAACGTTCTCCCAAACCCACACTTACAATATTGAGGTGTAAGAGATGTGACTCAATACTTAAAAGCACTCTCTATTCTTTCAAAGGGCTCAGACTTAGTACCCACATACTGACTTGCAACTGTATGTCACTACGGGCCCCGAGGCTCTGACACGTTCTTTTGGTTTCCACAGGCACTGCACGTGTGTACTTACACACATGCAAGCAAAACACTCATACATATAAAACAAAAATAAATAAGTCCTGAAAATCTGGACAATCTGTAGTTCACACCCGGCTGCTCTGTCTACCCTGTTACTTTTATCCCCAAAACAAAGAATTAAAGAGCTTCTGGCAAGTCGTGGCAGGCCAGGATACAGGGGAAAGTGGCATCAAAAAAATGCAGCAGATTCTCTGAACAGTACATACAGGCTAACATAAAATGAATGTGATAATGGGATTTCCTTGAAAAGCCTTAGGATAAGCAATCATTATTGTTTCTTTTACATAGCAAAACCAATGAGCACATGTCAAGGGCTAGCCCCTCTTCTGCATCCTTGAAGGTAAGAATGAGGGCATAGAATCTATTCCCTTGATGGTTTCAAAGTCCACAGAGGGAAGTAAACATGAAAAAGCATTAATGACTATATGAGTGATGGCAAAGGCTAGCTCAGAGCTGTATGGGGCTCTAAATCCTACATGAGTCACTGATTTTACAAAGGCGACTTTTACTTTTTCCTCAAAGTCAGTGCCATATTGATACATTTTCAGGCAAAAGTTCAATCTCCAATGAGCCAAAATTAAATAAAGACAAGTATGTAACTCTCAAGTAAACACTCACCCAAAGATAACATAGTCCTAATCTTGACTAAGTGCCTATGTGAGGCCATGTCCAGAGACAAGCAGATCATGAGGGCTCTGATCCAATGAATAGTTAAATCAACTGTTGGATTAGAAACCTGAGTGGATTATTATGAGATGGTGGAAGTATAAAGCAGGGGGCCTATGAGGGGGTCCCTGGCAGCATGGTCTTAGAGACCATAGCTGTGCTGGTTCTTTTTGACAATACTCCTTGCTGCTTCCTGTCTATCATGATGTGAACTACCCTCACCCTCGCTGTCCTGATGGGTTGTGTCAAACCAAGATAAGTAAGCTTCCCTCCTTGTGAATTAGTTATGGTGGGTAGTCTGCCGTAGCTGTAAGAAAGGTCATGGACATGTTAGAGGTTAGAAAGGGAGCTCATGGAGAGAGTTATACCTTGAGTAAAAAGTATCAATGAGAACAAATAAATTGTACACCACATGGAATTTTACTCAAAATACTGTCTTTTTGAAGCAGCTTTAAGAATAATAGAAAGACAGAGGATTCATGCTTATTATTCAAGAATATGTTTGTAAGTCCACAGGCTTCCTCAAATGGCACTAGTCAGACAAACTACATCTCAGGTCTCAGAATTAGGACAAGCCCCAATTCTTTCTAAATAACAAGCAAACTTATTCTAACGAGCATCGCTAATATAATGGTCATGTTTGCTCCTTTCTCCTGGTTGTCGGCATCATTTAGACCCCAGCTTCTTAACCTGGGAGCCCAAACCATAAACATCCCATAGTGTTGTACAACTAAATGTCGAGGTCATGAGGAAATTGGAAATAGTAAAAGCTTTATGAATAGACAATGACCAAGAATTAATCAAAAATCAAAACTTCAGTGAATCTAAGATGCTTCTGGCAATGCTTGCTCATGATGGATTTGCAGCCATAATTACTAAGTAATTTAACTAAGCACAAAGCATTTGCATGTTGCCCTCCATAGACCATCATGCCATACAATGTCAATGAATGCTGCCAGAAAGACCTTGGCTCAGATTCAAGATTACTGTATGATATAAATTTTGGTGGTTTTGTTGTATGTACAAAGTGATGTTCTCTCATAGAAACATTGATGGTTTAATTTACAGGAAAGAAATATTTTGGATATTTTCCTACTATCATTCTTTAAGATGTGTCAAATTAAGAAAAAAAATTGTTTTAAAAGTGTCCTTTTGAGCTGTTGAGTTTCGTGAAAAATATGTTCAGTGTATTCTGGGTAGGGGTTAAAACTGACAACTTCTGAGATAATCTTAAAAAGCACTTCTGCCATGTTGTGCTACATATTTAGGTGACATGGGAGTCTCAGTATTGATGACAAAGTCAAAATATTGATCAACTGCAAAATATGTCACAGATGCTCCAGCAGAATCAAATGTCAGCCAAGATTCGGTTCTCTCTGTAAAGATAAGTCACTCCACTCATTCGTATGCAAACTCAGTTTACAACCATGTTTATAACAATGAATTGCTTTAAAACTCATTCTTTTATTATTTATCATCAGTACATATTTGTTTCATGTACATTTTTTTAAAGATTTATTTATTATCATGCATAAGTACACTGTAGCTGTCAGAAGAGGGCATCAGATCTCATGGTGGTTGTGAGTCACCATGTGGTTGCTGGGATTTGAACTGAGGACCTTCGGAAGAGCAGTCAGTGCTCTTACCCGCTGAGCCAACTTGCCAGCCCCTCATGTACATGTTTTTATGTACAAATATCCAAGATCATGCAAATATTTCTTGAGAGAAGCAGGGTTACATGTATACAAAGTCTAAGAAACCTTGTTTTAAGACAAAGACAGTTTTATTTATTTCCATCTACCTCATTACATAAACACACAGAGATCCATATGGGTAGGGGGAATTAATTCATTCAGGTATAGGTGGTACTGAGTATACTACTTAGCCTCACACACAAAGGAATTGAAGGAGTTTTAAAAATACAGTCATGGACTCATGAGAGATATATTCTAAGCACCATGGAGCTTAAACATTTTATATCTGCAAATAGCATGGAATATACTCCTAAAAGCCAACATGGTATAACCCACTATACACCGAGGCCATCTGGTATATGTTTACAAAGCTTTGAGGAGAGGAGTGAGAAAAGATTAAGCCAAACCCAAGAAACAATTATGCATTAAAAGAAGAATCGATGTGAATGTATACAGGGCCATGATGAACAAGGTAACAAGAGATTAAGTCAAGCACAAAAAAATAATTACACATCAAAAGAAGTGGCAATGTGAGCTATACCGTGCTGCTATGCTAGCATACCTGTTGTTTCACAGGAAGCTCCTTCTCGTTATATGCAATATACTCTAAAATACCAAGGGAAAGTGTAATAAATACTTAAGTAACTTCCTCTACCTCCACTCACATGACGTTTATGTGCTACATAAAATGATAAAGCTACAGCATCAGGGCACACACACAGTACATTACACTGTGACTTTACAACAGCCACAAAATTAACAGGCAACAGAATCTTCCAGCTCTGCCATAGCCCCCACCCAAACCTACACACACACACACACACACACACACACACACACACACACACACACACACACTTGGTGTAGAACCCCACACAGCATAAACACTACCAGTGAATGACATCCTCAGCTCAGTTATAATCTTAGGCCCATCACTGTATACATAGCTTAGTACTGATAAAAGCATCTAGATATGGCATATAACAGTGTCGGCTTTCCACCACTGTGACAAAACACTGAAGATAAGTTTGGGTTTGTTTTCCTTCACAATACAAAGGGCTTAATTACATTGTTGATTTGTTCCATTGTTTCTGGATGTATGGCAAAGCAGAATGTCATGGTGGGGAGGCCGTGGTAGATCAAGACTACTCACTTCATGGTGGCCAACATGCAGAGACAGATGAGGCCAGAATTACAATAACGCCTTTAAGGACATGTTTCCAATGTCTCTCTGTCTGTCTCTCTGTCTGTCTCTATCTCTGTCTCTGTCTCTGTCTCTCTCTCTCTCTCTCTGTTGCTCTCTCTCTTTGTATCTCTATCTAGTTCCCTCTCTCCCTCATGGAACAGAAGTAATTTCTCAACTTTTGTTCAAATGCCAATCATGCCTTCCTGCCATCACCTTCCTCATCAAATTGGCCATGGTCTCTGAAACTGTAAGCAACCTCTCTCATTAAGTCCTTTTCTCAGATAAGTTGACTTGGTCATGATGTCTCTTCACAGCAATAGAAAAGTCACTAAGACAGAAGCTGGTCCCAGATAATGGCATACTGCTGACCATGCTGCTTGTTAGTGAAGTGCAGAGTTGGACGCTGGATTAGGAAAGTAGTTGAGTGCTGTAAGGGAGATTTAACAGGCCATCCTAGTAGAAGTGTGGAGGGTGGTAATGCTAAGAGCAATGTGGACTAAAGAAGTCCACTTTAAGAGGTTTCAGAAGGGAACAATAGACGCAACCAAGCTAAAACCCTTTCTTGTGGTATTTTGGCATAGACTGTGACTGTTTTTTGCTCTTGTCATAAGAATTTGCTGCAGGCTAAATAGAAACATGTGGGACTAACTGATTGTATTAGCTGAGAAGATTTCAAGGCAACTCAATATTGACTGTATCATGTAGTTATCACTGATCACTCGGAGGCAGAGCCACATTGAAAATGAGCAAGTGAGCCAAAAGAATACAAAATGTACAGTTAGAGGAGGAAAAGAACACCCAGAAATTTAATGTTGGAGCCAAGTCCAGTGCTCAAGGAGAGGAGAGGAGAGGTTTAAATAAGGCCTGATGCTAAATGGAAAAAAAAAAAAAAGGATTCTACCCTCAGGGGAAGACCTCTCCAAGCTTCTCCTGCAGCTTGTGAAAAGAGCAGGCCTAAGGAATTATCTGTTCCTGAAGAGAAACAACAAAGGAGAGCTTCTGCCAGTGTTATTCAAGGGGAGGGCCAGGTTCTATTCCAGAAGAACTTGGCAACCTCAGCCACATGGTTCTCCAAGTGGTTCCGGCTTTATTGTCAAGGGTACAGAAGTAGGGGCCTGTGGAATCTTTCTACAAGGTTAAGGAAAGATGCTGAGGCCAGACATGTGGCATGTAGCAGAAGAGTCTAGCATGGAGGTCCAGAGAGGCCACTGTGTGAAGCTCTGAAGGTGAAGCCGGGGATGAGTTGGAGACCTCAAGATGTGGAGATGCTGCAGTCATGAGATACGTGCTAAGGAGGTCTACAGACATGGTATGGTATGAGCCTAAGACAGAAAGTGTATTGCAGTAAAGAAAGCAAGGAGTAAGAGATCTGAAATGTCATCCAATAAACCCTTGACACCCTACATAGGTAACAGGATTTGCAGTCTGGTCTGCTGAGTTTCATTTTGGTTTTGGTCTTGTATTTCCTCACTGTCTGCAGAGTTTTATTTTGGTTTTGGTCTTGTATTTCCTCACTGCCTCCATTCCTCCCTTTTAGAATGGTAATATATATTCTGTATCATTGTGTGCTGGAAATATGTAATTTGCTCTTTTGTGTTTTACAGGGGCTTACAATAAAGAGATTGTCTCAAGTCTGAGAGGAGACTTTGGATTTTAATTTAAACACTGATAAGATTTTGAAAGATTATGGAGACTTTTGAAATTGGACTAAATGCATTTTGCATTATGATATAAATCTATCTTAATGGTGTTGGGAGGTGGAATGTGGTGTTTTGGATGATAGTACACCTACCCCCAAATAAGTTCATATATTCGAATGTTGGCTTCCTAGTTAGTGGAACAATTTTGGAAAGATTCGTAAGTGTGGCTTTGCCTGCTGGGGGAGGTGTGTTGCTAGGAGCGGGCTTTGAGGTTTCAAACACTCATGCCAGCTTTAGTTTTGCTCTCTTTCTGCCTCCTGCTTGAGGAACAAGGCTCTCAGCTATTGCTCCAGTCCCCTTGCCTGCCTGCATGTCTGCCATCACACCCTTCACCATTGGTTTTAGGGATTGGTTCCAATGCTTTGAATCAATCTGGCTCCCCAAATCAGGAATCTGTGAATCTGTGTATCCAAATGTTGAAGGTCCTTGTCTCCATTTGGTTTTTGATCAGTCAAATAAAGAGCCAACAGCCAATGGCTAGGCAGGTAAAATGAGGTGGGGCATTTAGATTTGTGTGGGGCCAGGAACTGAAAGGAAAACAGAATCACCATGACTTGGGGGAAAAGGGTGGGCTGAAAGAGCAAGAGGAGGGAAAGCCAACCAGTCGTGTAAGAATTCAGGTAGGTGACCACTGGCTACTTCCCTGACTGGGCCTGGGACAGCAGGGGAAGGGTTAGGAGTATTAGAGGGGAGTGTTTGATAGCAGGGGAGGGTTAGGAGTGCCTAACCTTTGAGCTTGTCACATGTCAAAAAGTAAGTGGTGTGTGTGTGTGCGTGTGTGTCTTTCATTCATAAATCCAGATTGCCTCTGGGTAGTGAGCTCATGTGACCAGCTGGGAGCCAAAAGTGGTATAGCCAACTACTGCTACAATTTGGTCATGGACTCACCCTCTGAAAATGCAAGTGAGTCCTCAATTAAATGTTTTTTTTTTTTATAAGTTGCCTTGATCATGGTGTCTCACTACAGAAATAGAAATTGGACTATGTTCATTTCTATTATTTTTCTAATCAGTCTTTATTTACAAAAAGAAATTAAGTTCTAAAAAGCAGTTAATATACTTACAGCTTACAAATGATGCTAATTATATGTTCAAGTATTCCTCCGTATATGAGATCTTCTGTTTATTTTGAAATTCTATCAAAATGTCATTATATTTTAAATACAAGTAGTTCTGTGACTTTTCTTACTGGATGTATTCCCAATATTTTTCTTCAAAACACTCTAACTCTGACTCTTGATACACTTTTTTTGCCCTCAGTCTATGCACCAATTTTAATAGCATTTTATTAACATGCTGTCCAGTCAGTCACAAACAATAACACCCTGGCAATAAAAAACTCAGAAATTATTAATGTCCCCAGATGAGACTATGATAGACTTTTCTGGTGCTAAAAATACAAATAACTATAAACAAAAATTATTTTACAATGAGATGATCTGCAGGAATAATTCCAAGTTATTGCAGTGGAAGTAACTTATATACAGTCAGAAGAAACAGCCTTCAATGGGGCAGATACAGTCTTAGAAACATTTCTGTCTCACAGAGCTCACAAAGAGGTTCTAGACTTTTTCTGAAAAAAATGTTCAACTAACTTAACATAAGTTAGAAGAATTCAATAATTCTTCAGTATTTACATCAGTTATGTGTAAGTCCCATCCCCCAGGCTCTTGAGTCTGTGGTCATCAAGTACAATATAAAAAGTAACTTGCAGTAATAACTTTTCCAAAAACTGAATGTCTCAAGATAAACTAGATCAAATATTACTGTGGCAATGTTTTATGTTTGAGCACTTATAAACCCACTCAATAATTTAATGGAGGAAAAAGAAACCATTCCTCTATTGGGGAACTGAGAAAAGTAACAATATACCATGTGAGATTCCAATTGTAATGCAAAAGTACAGTTGTTCAGAACACAAACTGGGCACTAATAATAATCCATCATGTTTTACCAGAAGAGAATGTTTTAATTAGGACTTTATTGCTGTGAAGAGACACCATGACCAAGACAACTCTTGTAAAAGAAAACATTAAGTTGGGGCTGGCTTACAGTTTCAGAGGTTTAGCCCACTATCATCATGGCAGCCTGCAGGCAGACATGATACTGGAGAAGGAGCTGGGAGTTCTATATCTTGATCTGAAGGCAGCCAGAGGGAGATTATTTTCTGCAAGCAGTTAGGAGAAGATCGGAATTCCACGCTGGGTGGAGCTTAAGCATAGAACTCTTAAAAGCCTATTCCACAGGGACATGCTTCCTCCAACAAGGCCACACCCCGAGAAGAACCACCCCTCTGGGCCAAGCATTCAAATACAGTAGTCTATTGGGGACAAACCTGTTCAAACCACCACAGGGAGTGATCACTCTCCATGTCCTATCTCACCCCAACCACTGAAAGACCAAGCACAACATGAGCTGACAAACACGAATGTGCGAAAGCCACTCTCACCTGGGCCAAATAACTAAATAAATCCACAGATAAAAAAAAAAAATCATGTACTGAGAAATAGAGTTAATTGTTTAAAAAGCGCAACTGATGAGAACAGTAGCTAGAATTGGTCAGGTAGTGCTGGAACCTGTAGCCCTGGGTGTTTGCTGGAGGCCCAGACACCAGAGAAGAGTTCTCTTTCCTGGCTTCTTGTTTTCTATCCCTGATCCTGCTAGGAAGCTACACATGAGAAGTGAGCAAAACTGAGACGAGGCACCTGAGCCCTTGGCGTTGGGCCTCTGGCACTGAGAAGCACATCTTTCATTCAATTCCTCCTCCCACTTTCTTGTCATAAATCCCTTAAAATACTCTCAGCTTGGCAGCTCAGTAGTATTTTATCCCTGGATACCCACTCCTGTGAGATAAGATAGACATATTCTATTCTTTACACTTATGTGGCAATAATAAAAAATTCTCTATTCGACTAATACATGCTTAGTGCTGTTTTAAGCCATCCAGATACCTACTAACTGAAGTCTCAACACCATGATGCATCCAGATGAGGAGACTGACTGAAAACAGGCTGCTTAAGTCATAATGTCATTCAGATTCTCAAGAGAAGGAATGGGCTTTAAGCCCAGTTCAGGAACTCGGAGTCCTGAAAGCATGGCTACACTCTCTCTCCAAGCCAATCCCCTTATCCTGGGTTACTGCTTATGTGGACATTGATTTCTCATTCCCCAATGAGTTTCTATCCCTGCCATAAATGGCTGATTCCTAAAGACAGAGGAAACAAATCTGAAGAAGGTAAGATGCTCCTTGGAGGGACAGTAGTCCATGGTCACTAGAACTCCCCAGCTGGATGGCTGTCAGGAAACCCACTCTCCGGAACGTTTGTACAGCAGGCTAGCAGGTGCAAGGATATGAAACAGTAACTCTCAAATACAATTCCCACTGTTAGGAAAGAAAGCTTGTAGGCACCGACCTGGGTTCTACAGCAGGATGTAGACCTTGTAGAAAAGGTTCAAGAAGACAATGGCCTCTAGGTACCGTAGAGGACCTCAGGAGTAACTGCAGTAACTCATGCAATAGTAGAGTTTGGAAGTCTAGGATATCCTGTGATATGATAGCGAAAGCATAGCCTCCCCAACTAAGGATTTCCAAGTTGCAACTGCAGGAGCTTTTAGCTGCTGGCCATCTTTATTTGATTGCCATTTCTCAGCTTTTTCTTACATTATATAGAGAAGGAGATTTTCCAGATGTGAGTCAGACCTGCAACCTTTACAAAGGGAGATGATCTTAGATAATGTGCATTCAATCCAGCCATCTGACCCTAAAGCAGAACACGAGAACGGAGGAGTCACGTGCAGCCCAGAACAAAGAAGCAGAGGCAGAAATAAATCAAGCAGAGTGTTCAGGGATAAAATGTCACCCAGCCTTTGTTAGTTTTCAGGTGACCACAACCCAAGAAAGGCAGGTGGGCCCTCAAAGCTGAGAAGGGACGTAAGTGGAGAAGAAGGGGCCATAAGACTAAAATGGCATTTAATAAATGCCACATTGTAGTATATATACACTGCTTTAGCACCAGGGATGACTTCTGCTACACCAATTACCCCACCCCAATCACAAGACAAAACATGAATACATCCTGATAGAGAGCCTTCTCATAAACCACTTGACCAGTCTGTATCATATTTGTCAAGGTCATCAGAGTCAAGAAACATCTGAAAACTGACACAACCCAGCAAGGTCTAAGGTGCTACTATGAGTAAATGGAGTGTGGTATTTTAAATAGAATCTTGGGACAGAAGGAGTTACTAGGTACAAGGCAAGGCAAGGTGAGTAAAGTTATGCAGTTTAGTTAATGATGCAGGCATTTCAGTTCATTAACTATAACAGACCTACTTGGTTAATGTAGGCTGCTAGTGACATAGAAAAGACAGATAAGGGAAAATTCTTTGTGCTATCTTAGCTTTGTCATTTTTCTACATTTCTAAAGGTGTTTTAAAGTAGGATATTTGATTTAGTCTCTGGGAGTTCTGAGTGGTCTGGTTAGTTGACATTGTTCCTCCTATGGGGTTGCAATCCCCTTCAGCTCCTTCAGTCCTTCCCCTAGCTCTTCCACTGGGGTCCCCAGGTACAGTCTGATCATTGGCTGTGAGTATCTGCATCTGTATTGGTCAGGTGCTGGCAGAGCCTCTCAGGAGATAACCATATCAGGCTCCTGTCAGCAAGCATTTCTTGGCATCAGCAACAGTGTCAGAGTTTGGTGTCTTGCAGGTGGGATGGATCTCTAGGTTGGGCAGTCTCTGGATGGACTTTTCTACAGTCTCTGTAACCCACCAACAAACAAGTATTCGTGGAAGGACCCATAGCCCCAGATACATATGTAGCAGAGGACTACCTCATCTGGCATCAGTGGGAGGGAAGGCCCTTGATCCTGTGGAGGCTGGATGCCCAAGCGAAGAGGTATGCTAGAGTGGTGAGTCTAGAATGGGTGTGTGGGTAGAGGAGCACCCTAATAGAAGCAAAGGGGAGGGAGGAGAAAGGGGATGGAATTGGGTGTTTGTGGAGGAGTAACTGGGAAGGGGGATATCATTTGAAATGTAAATGAATAAAATGAATTTTTAAAAAAGTAGGATATTTGGGACCAGTACACTGATAACACCTGAGGTCTGATGGGATTCATTCAAAGTAAGTACAAAGCCAATTGGCATTTAAGGCTGAACCAACACTAGTCAACAGGGGAACAAACCGAAAAAGTACATATGATAAAGCACAGATGTACAGACGAGGTTTCGAGGATCCAACACAAACAGCCAATCACCACATGAAACCCTTCGACCGCAGCACCCCTCAAGGAAATGATAAGCAAAAGTACACTGAAGTTGCATTTGACTCCACCCAAAATGACAGCCATTAAGAGATGAGCAACAAATGCTGGAAAGAACATGGACAGAGAGAACTCTTGTACAGTGCTGCTGGGAATGAAAATTAGTCTAGCCACTATGGAGTTCAGGGCTGGAGAGATGGCTCAGCGGATAGGAGCACTGCTCTTGCCGCAGTGAGAGGGGCTGCGTTCTGTTCCCAGCACCCACATGGCAACTCACAACAGTCCATATCACCAGTTCCAGAGGATCTGATGCCTTCGTCTGGCCTCCATGGGCACCAGGAATGCCCATGGTCTGCTTATGTTCATGCAGGCAAAACATGCATCCACATAAAATACAAATAAATACATCTTCTTAAATGGACCTACTATGTGGGCCAACTATCTCAGTCCTGGCTATTTATCCACAGGAAGCCAGTTCAACCTATCACTACATATGACTGAGATACAACACATCACTGGTCACCTCAACACACTTTGAAAAGGCACAAGGGAACCAACCTTGGTATATAACCAGAGGCCTGGATAAAGAAAATGTAGTCTATATACATAATTAATTTCTTTCAGCCATCAAAGAATATAGGCAACCAGAGACAATCACATCAAGTAATGTTGAGTTAATCTCAGAGTGACAAATGGATATCCTCTTGTATTTGTGGGTTCTCGTGTTAATTATAAGTACATAAAACCACACATATTGTATTGTATTGTATTGATGGTAGAGACAAAAGTGACCATGGGAACAAAGGAAATGAATGGAAAGGGGAGGGTCAAGAAATGGGAAGGAACCCATTTAGTATAGTCATGTACTTTTAAGAAAATTGCCTTATGTAACCCAGTAAAATGTAGACAATGCATATTTTCATTTTGAAGCATTTTAGACTTCAAATTATTTTGCATGCTCAATTTTTATTTTTCTACTTTTTTTGTTGTGTTTTGTTTATTTGTTTTTGTTTATTCTGCTATTTGTTATTCTTGCAGTCTATCGTGGCAGTGAAGCATGGTGTTGGGAATGGGAAGCCATGTGGTCACACCGCATCGACAGGTAGGAAGAAGAGAG
>JADRCC010567035.1:0-18037 GCA_019843855.1 Hylomyscus alleni
TGAAGCTCCCCAAGACCCCAGGGGGCACGAACCCTACTCAGTCTTCACCACAGAACCTTGGTACATGTCCTTTGTCTCAAAGACAGTGTCTTCTTTCCTCCCCAAATTTGTCTCTTCATCTAGCAAGCCCTTTCTTCAAATCTTTGCTTCACTGTCAATGTCTCAAAAACCTCTACTTGAGCTATTTGAAACTTGACCTTTATGCTCTTACTCTGTTATGGGTTGTTCAGCAGTGGCTGAACAGTAAAGGAATATAAGACTCCCATCTTTCTGTGGCATGGCATATGATTGGCATTCCGGAGTGCTTGTGTATGAATTGTCTACCTGAATATACACACACACACACACACACACACACACACACACACACATTTGCACAATGATTGGCTCTCATCATTTAAGATGTAGGCTGATGAATAAAATTGTAATGATAGCTACCAAACACTGAGGCTTTGACTCAGAATCCAAAGATCGAGAATTTGTGATTGTGATCCCATTAATCCAAGGGCCTAAGGACTGAGCAGCTCTGTTTTCCAGTACTGATCCTTAGTACTTGACAGAAACACATAACTCTTTAATTGGTTTAGACAGACTTAAGATGCATCCAGCATGTTTTCCATCAGCAGAGTTGAACATAAAACCCATGCTAAGCTCACATGTTTCAGACGTACCCTTTCAACCCTTCCAAAACACATCTTCTCTTTTTTATCTAAACTACTTGGCTAATAAAATTTTATCCTGTGGCCATAAAAAAGCTTTTATTACCAAAGCAATAAGGTGTAAGGAGGAGATTACCATGGCGAAATCTTTATAGTTTATTATATAGTTAATCACAAAGATAAAGTGCCATTTCATAGAAGTGTTTCCACTGTCTTGATTCTTTCTATAGGGAACTAATAATGACGATAAAAGGAATAGAAAGGGCTCTCCAGTTGGAATATATT
This sequence comes from Hylomyscus alleni, assembly GCA_019843855.1. Classification (NCBI taxonomy): domain Eukaryota; kingdom Metazoa; phylum Chordata; class Mammalia; order Rodentia; family Muridae; genus Hylomyscus; species Hylomyscus alleni. Next base: position 945 of record JADRCC010567035.1, read on the forward strand.
TGTGATTTCCTGCTCTGTGGAAGACTTGACTTTAACTCTAGAGACCAAGGCATGGAGTAGCCAAAACAGTTTCTTCTGGAAGCTTGGATGAGCCACACAGGCCTAGTGTTCTTAAAAGGTGAAGGTGCCATGGGAGGCAGGCACCCATGGGACCATCACAGTTGAGTCTGCTGGCGCACATTGAGGAATGAAAGACAAACCATGAAGGCCATAGCTTTGGGACAACTAGATCCAGACCAAGGGACCTTCATAAGCAACCTCATGTTTGTTGTTATGTTTTTATTGTTTTAAAAATGTGCTGGCTTAGGTTTGCAGGCAGTTAGTAAGTTTAAACGAATATACCAAAAATGTGTAATTTTATAAGTATCTTTCCTATAACACTCCTGTGGTTTTCATCATGTGGCCATAAGAAACAAATACAACAGCTTCGGTAAATGTCAAAAAAAGAAAAAGAAAAAAGAAAGAAAGACAAACCATGAAACAGTATGGGCAGTGGCTAGAACAGGATGTCGAAGACTTAAAATGAGGCCAGTTCCACCTCTGGTACTCTGCCTCGGGGAGCCTTTAAAGAGAGAAACTGCTGGGAACCATCTGATCCCAGACCATTGTGGTTCAGAAGCTCTATGGACAGTATGTTTGAGTGGGGGCTCCTGTAACTCCTTGCCTACCATGCAAACAAACTGGGAGCACCAGAGGAGATGGAGGCAGGGCAAGCAGGCTCTAGAAGGAACCTGTATCCTGGCTATTAGGTGCAGAAAGGTGAGGTGCTGGGAAGAAAGGAGGATAAGAAAAGCTAGGGAATGCTTCGGCCCTGCCAGCCTGTACCACCCAGCATGAGCATGCAAATGAGTGATAAGCCCTAAAGCAAGACTTCCTGGCATAAGACTTTTCTTTCCTTCCTTCCCATCTTTTTTAATTAAAGAAGAACAGGAATTTAAGAATACCCCCACCCTACTCTGGGCTCTGTTCCCTATTACTGTGGAGTCAAAGAGCTATGAGGTTTCCTGGCTCCTTGATGGGCCTGGAACTGGGGAGTTCTCTGTTCTTTATGAGCCCTAGTGCTGATGGGAGTGTGTGGGGGGGACTGTGCTGCCCAATAGCTCAGAGGTCTTTGTCCCCTGGATGAAGGGTTTGTACCCATTAGGGAAGAGCAGGAGACCCTCTTCTGTATGTGAGGTCCATGAACTTGATCCATTGAGTCTTATTTCCAACCCAACTCAAATATTCCAGCCCTTCTTGAGACCAGGACAAAACTAGATAAGTCAAGGACTTAGCTCAGCTGATTCTGAACAACTGCAGCTGCCAACTGAGTCTCTTCCTTGGCTTGATGACCACAAGTGCAGCAAGAACATGTGTGGTTCTGTATTCCTAGGCCAGAGGGTCAGCGTCTCTAGCTACAAATGATACTCCACCCCCCACCACGATCTTACAGGCTGCCAATCTTCAAGTTCCTTTCCTCACCTTAAAGAGCTTTCCATTCGGTCTCCTCCCCTGTACCCTGTGTTAGTTACGGTGCCACTGTCAGTCACTCTTCCTTCACTTCCCATACTGTTCTGTCCCCAGCAGTCTACTCCAGTAGAGGAAAGCCTCTCCTACCTACTTGCACTGTAGCAGACTTGACCCTGACCACATTAAGAGTAGGTAGCTGCATTTATTTATATTTTCTCTGCATTGCTGGGATTCCTGGACTGCTGTCTTCTACTCTATACATTTTTTGCATTTTTTAACAACTATCTGAATTCCGTTTATAACTGGAAATAAAGGATTTTTTTTTCCCCTTGAATACAACAATGGTGACAAGCGGATCTTCTAAAGACTTGACAATGTCCTTCACTAAACACACACAACCAACAAGGTCTTCAGTAGAAAGGTGAGTCTTTGAAAGTTGCCCACTAACCACAACCATCAAAGAGGTAAAATAGTTGACCTTCCTGCAGAAGCACACTCAGCTACAGGGCAAAGCAAACACCCCAGATAGGAACGACTCCACTCAACCTATCACGTGGGCTGAGGCCCATTTTACTTTGGCTTCTTTTACCAGAGATGACATAATGTGTTAATATCTCTTAATTTTGCATATTTCATGTCTGAATCATACAATAATTTGAAACCACAACTGACTATTTGACTATACCATTTAAATTGCATTTTGGGAATGAGACCTGCTGACTGCAGACTAACTTCTAATACTTATCAGACTCTGGAGTTCCTCAAAACAGACAGAGTTAATCGCAATAAAACCCCACCGGGACTCATTTATCTTCTTGGAACTTTTAAAAGGACAAGAGAAACAAAATCCTCTAAGTCTAACATCTACAACACCAACTGTTTAGCTAGGAATATACAACTTTTGTTATTAAGTATTTTCTCGTCTTTTCTAATTATGTCCTAGATTGGCTTCTTTCTATGAAAAGCACTAGTCAAGAAAAGAATGGCATTTCAGTTACACTGTAAAAAGATAGGACTTAGCCCTCTCCCCTCTTATAAAACCAAACTATAGAAGAGGAAAGGAAGCCATGGCTGCCTCTTTGGGCCTCTTCCCTTCATCTTACACATTCATTGAAGAAAGCAAAGCAAAATTAAACATTTCAAAATAAAACGAAGCAAGACAAAAAAACATTTTTTTTTTGTCTCATGCACAAGATAGAGCCAACCCCTTTTCACTCTGCTACATTCTTTTCCAAAACCATTTTTGTTGTTTTTTTTTTTTTTTTTTTTAAAAACAGATTGGGACAGGGAAAGTTATCTGTGCAGACGCCACTGCCGACGCAGAGCATGAGGTAACCAGTGCTCAGCACGAGTTCTAAGTGTGGTACCCTAAGGGTCTGGAGTGCCATCACATCTAACCTGAGGCTGCCAGGCCTGCCTACCTGGCAGGTTTTAGACTTCTGGCTCTCAGGTGAGGAGGGAAGAGAGAGAAAACGCATGCACCATTATCCCAGTTAGCAGCCGGCTCTAAGTAGCTCTACCCTGGGAAGGCAAATGAACACTGGAGTCTATAAAGGAGCTTTCCTACTCTCTTGACTACAGAGGGATGGTAGTTCATGTGTCCAGTTTTTAAGTGGATTTTCTGATTTGAGAGGCATGTGTCCCACTCTTTTGATTGGTGGAGTGGGGCTCGGGGGACTTTTGTCCTCTTAGATACTGTGATCTTGCTTGTGTTCCCTTCTTTATGCGGGAAATTTCTAGTCTTCCTTGAAGATTCAAGTGTCCCCTCCTTGATGACCCCATTCCTAAATAGCCTCTAGGGTTCACTTGCTCATGCCCGGCCCCTGCACTCAAGGCTCACCTGCTCGCACCTAGCCTCTGCATCCGACACTCTACTGTATTACTTGACACACTGGGTTGCTCGTTTCTGTTTGCACCCAGTAGACAAGAGCTTTGAGGGAAGGAAAGCACCATTATCCTTCAGTATTTGTAGCAGCGTTTCTCCAGCTGTGGTGGTATCCAGGCTAGCTTTCTCAGGGTGGCGCACGAAATGCAGACTAGGGGGTCAATTCTACACTCATGGGAGCAGAATTTCTGGGCTCAGATGTCCCTCATTCACAAACAAGCTTGAGAAATACCACTGACGGCACAGTCCCCTACCCCTGAGATGAAGGGATGAGGAAAGGGAGAGAGAGAGAGAGAGAGAGAGAGAGAGAGAGAGAGAGAGAGAGAGAGAGAGAGAGAGAGAGAGCAAGTGAGGAAGATGGCGTGACCTGTCTTGGTGGCAGCAGTAGCCATTCCTAATGGGGGGCCCTGTACTTCACTTCTCTCTTCACCCAAGGAATAGTAAAGCTGTGGAGAGATTCACACACCTCACATTCAAGATCCAGTATATCTAAGTGCTTACAGAGGGTAGCCCTCTGTAACCAAGGAGCAGCATCTTCCAAACACTACAGGACTAACACACACACACACACACACACACACACACACACACACACACAGGCATGCACGAGAGAGAGAGAGAGAGAGAGAGAGAGAGAGAGAGAGAGAGAGAGAACACACAAAACCTGAACAAGTTCAAAGCAGACAAAATCCTGGCACTGAGAAGGGGAAGTGGACAGAGTCCTGCCCCTAACCAAGAAGCTCTGTACAATAGGTACCCACTGGGAGATGGAGAATCAGTTCTCTCCTGGGGAGTGTCACTATGCACATCAACCACACTCAGGGCAGTCCCAGGCCCAGGAGTGACTGGCCAGTACAAAGTGCACTCCATAGTTAGTGTTTGTTTCTTTTTGTCTTACTGTTTCTGCTTGTTTTGATTTTCTTTTTTTTTTGAGAGAGAGAGAGAGAGAGAGTGAGTGAGAGAGCAAGAGAGAGGGAGAACAGTATGAATTGGGGTGAGTAGGGAAGGGGGAGAGGATCTTGGGGCGTTGTGGGAGGGGAATGAATATGATTACAATATATTGTAGGAGAAACTTTTTAATTAGAAAGTGCTGAAGAATAATGTCCTCCCAGTGTCTCAGGGTAGAGGAAAAGAACGTTTCTAAATGCTACGACTGAAAGAGAGAAACTTAAGTGAGCATCCACTGTGGAGCATGCTAGAAGTTTTCTAGGATGATGTGACAAGCTTACTGCCTTAGATAGGAACAATCCCACAGAAAGGGGTAACCGTTGGTTCCACAGCTGAGTAAGAGACTCAATCGGCTTTTGAGCTAGAATAAAAAAAGTGAAATTCAAACCCCATTCTGTCTAACTCCACACGGCATGCTTCCTAATTAAGTGGTTAATAAACCTCTGAAAGTGTGACTTTTATTAGAATATGGCCTAGTAAGAATCAAGAGTTTACAGCTACTGAAATATTAATGCTGCACATATGTAAGGAATTCTATCTCACTGACTTCATGCTCAGTCTGCTGTGTGATTTGCTAATTGTTCAAAATAACTCCGGAGTCTTACTCCCTAATACTCTCATAGATTAAAAACAAACAAACAAACAAACAATCCAAAAGCAAAAGCAAAAACCTCTAAGACTCATTCTCAAATTGCAATATAGACTAGCTCTCTTTACATCTAATGGATTTGCTGTCTATGAAGACGTTTAAGAAGTGAATTTTAATTCTCTTAGTGAAAATGCACTATATTATAACTTCTTAAAGATATCATACCCTATGGGGAATATGCAGACAGAACACTTGCTTAATTTTGCCTTCTATTTCCATTCTAATATGGAAAGACAGCCATTTCTGCTCAGAAGCATGTAACTATCTGGTTGATTGGCAGCCTTCATTTGTTGAAAAGACTCAGACATCTTCTCAGATTTTTGAAACAAAATCAGAAGCTCCTCTGCAAAAAAGCCTGAGCTAAAGCACAGCAGACGCAGACGCCAGGGCCCCGCATGTGGTTGACATGGTGGATGGCGGTAATCCGGTAATCCGTATGCATGTGGTTGACTTAGTGCAGGGAGGTAATCCACGTGGGAGGCCCAGGAAGGTGATAATGGGAGGATCTGCTTATGCTGGTTTCTCTAAATTGAAAAGGTCAGTCCACTACTTTGTATATTTACCAGCCTGCTCCTCCTTGTTGTCAACGGATCCATTCAAGCCCCTGTAGAGGCCCAGGGGAAACATCTAATGTGGAGAAAACCCTGAGGGGTTGGGGAAGAAAACAGAAGGAGCAGCTTCTACCTCCAGAGACAGCTGCACCTGTTGAGAGGGACATATATTCACCATTGAGGCAAGGCTGGTAATGGACTGGACCACAGGGACTCCCCACAGCTGCAAAGTCAGGGGAACCTTGAGTTTTCCCCCATTATGTGGTATTTGCCCTTTTCACAGCTTCGGAATGGATCCTGGAACTTACTCCTGTTTATTACACTGGTACAGAGTGAGGGAGAAGAGTCATTTTGGGCAATTTGTCAGCTAGACGGCAACAAAACCCATCCATATGGCTCTCTTGAGGCATAAATATATTTATTAGCCTCTTTTATTATTGTCTCTGTGTATCCATTGCAAGTTTGTGCTCATCCCACACTGTGTTCTTTTAGTGTCCAAATAACATGGACTATTGTGTGTGGGAAGGAACAAGTTTATTTCATTTCCTTTGCACAGTGTCTTATACAAGGTGGAAACAGGTGGGCACTTAGAAAAAAAACATTTGATGAGAAAGAAAGCGATTTGTGAGAAAGTCTGGTTTGCACAGGTTTTGATCAGTCAGAGAGAGGACTGTATTTACTTCTAGAGAAGGAGACATAAAACCCTTCTTATTACATTTTAAAAATAAGAACCCAATTGAAACTTATGATTTTATTAAAAAAACAAAACCAAAACAAAACCAAAACCAAAACAGAAGAACTGAAAGGCACACATCCGACCTCTCGATTTTGTTTAGGCTAAAAGCTGGCAAAAGTCTAGCAACTGTTTACCACACTTCTTATAATTAAATAAGGAACTGGAAGCATTACACACTTATTGTGTGGCAACACCAAACAGCAGGAAAGCCTCCTTCGGTCATGCTTGTACTAGCAAACCCTTTACAAGCCCACTTATGGCAAGGAAGATGGAGAAGCCTCAGGTCTGTAACTGTACAATTATACTACGCCAGTACCCAACATCCAGTGTGCACACTAGTAATGCTCACTATTTTTGCCATGTTGGCATTACAGTGAGATTCCTACCTATTTCCCATGCTTATATGACTGAACTCAAAAGCCAAATCTGCTTGTTGCCATCTGTTTTGTGATACAGATCTAATTCCAGGGTCTTTTTTTTTTCTTTAACCAAATATGTGTCATTCCTATCAAAGTATATGTAGCTCCATAATGCTAATGATTCTCTTAATTAAGAGAAGGCAATTAAACAACCAACTATTTGTTCAACCACGGCTGGACCACAAGCTATGAAAAAAAAAAGATTTTCTTCCATCTAGCTTAAACAGAACAAAAGCTTGTTCACCTGAGTATGTCACTGGCACTAGAATGGCTGGACATATGCCCCGTATGCCTGGGAATAGCAAGTAATACTGCTGCCTGGTTGAAGCCAAAGAATATCCCCAAACAGGCGCTTAATGGAACAATTCCCCACTGTCCTTATCTTTACATGCCTCAGATCTCCATCCTAATCCTGGTCCCCACTGTGATATTTGGCTTTATTGTAAAATGAGAAAAAGACTCTGGTAGAGACAGAATGAAAGTGACTGTCTGTCATTAGCTACAACCTTCAGTTCTTAATTTTTCCATTTTCTTCTAAGGACTGAGTTGAATTCTATAATGAAAAACAGACCAAAAAAAAAAAAAAAAAAACGCAAAGCCTTCAATTTTCTATACTCCAATACAATTGTTTTTTATATTTCAAGGAGGCAAAAATGTAATTTGACCTTTAAAATGTGTAGCTAGAAGGGTTATGTTTCAGGCGGTATGGAAAAAAACTTTTTTTCCCACCACTGATTGAGAAGGGAAGGCGTTGCGGTATGGAAGCGATGGGAAATCCCCCTTCCTGTATCTCCGACTCCCTTTGGAGGGTGGGGTGCTGCAAGCTAGACTCTTATAGTATTATAGAGTCTGTCTTTCCCTCAAGGGGATCTTACAGAACATGCGGCTTTCTCTTCCACTAGGGAATCCTCTGAATTATCCTCATCTTGGACCAAAGATGCCTTTGTTATAGGAGCATGGGAAGGAAATAAAAGGCCGGGGAGAGGCCATGCCAAGCATCCTTGGCTGGTTAGCAGCACTCCTGGTCTCACCTTGTGCTACCAGGGGCTGTGACAGTTAACAAAATTGCCAGACCAATCTCCTAGAGGGAAGAGATCCTCCAGCTGAGAGACACCCATGCTCTGGCTTCGGATGCTCAGCCCCTTCTACAAGATGTGTAATCTGTGGTTTTCAGGTGTTAGAAGATGCAAAAGAGAACCACCTGGATTTAAAACTAAACAAACAAGTTTTCAATATCCATTCATCTGTTGATGGGTGACTAGGTTGGTCCCAATTTCTTGCTACAGTGAGCAAAGCAGCAATATAGATGGAAATTTTGGTGCAATAACAACAATGAAAATTATATATATTATATTTATATATAATATGTATGTGTGTATTCACACATATGAATATTATTTATCTCCAGAGAAAAACAAAATCTCAAAATTTGCAGGAAAATGAATGGGCTTGCATAGGAGACAGAAAAACCCTGAGTGACAGATGTCCTGAATTTATGTAGCTAGGAGCTAAGCTGGCCATGTCACCCACCCCAGAGCTAGGACCTACGGAATAATGGCAAAGTCTTCTCCCCAGGAGGCAAGGCTCAGAGGGAAAGGGCCAAGCCTTTCCTTTGGTCCATGTGTGAATGTTGACAATGTGGGCAGAATTTGTCCACCATGGCTTTCTCCACCGGGATATTTAAGGCACGAAGACGGTTTGCCTACAGATTGTTTGCCTACAGAGACACTTCTATCTAGATCCTAAACTTGTCTCCTTGATCCATCTGTATACAATACACCCCACCTCTTTGTTTATATGTGTGAAATAGCCCCACCTCCCTGTTCGACTCTCTATAATAAACATACTGGGCTTCCAGATGTGGTGGGTTTTTCCATCAGAGAGTCTGGTTCACCTGATCCCAGCTTTCTGTTTGTCTGTATATCTGTCTGCGTCTGTCTCTTTCTTCACTTCCTTGCTGCTCCACTCAGATTCGCTCCAGGAGCCATGTTGGATGCATTAGATTTAGAATATATAATATTAATCAAGAGCACTGAATCTCAGAGAGAAAAACACTGTGCATTCTCCCTTACATGCAGACACTAGCCATAATGTATTTGTATATATGTAAACAAGCGTGTAACATGTGGATTCAGTGTAACATGTGGGTACAGTATAAAATGTAGATTTGGTATAACATGTGGGTAGAGTATGACATATGGATTCAGTGTAACATGTGGATTCAGTGTAACATGTGGATTCAATATAACATGTGAGTACAGTATAACAGAAACATTAAAGGAATATTAAAGTATAAAGAAACATTATGAAAGGGAAACATTAAAGGATCCAAATTATATGAAAAGGAAGGACTGTGGAGAGATAATTGATACCCAAGTCATAAAAGAGGATGGAGAGCTGAGTATTTTTCTAGTTCTTACTCAGTCGGGATTTTCTCATGGTGGATAAATGTGCACTAGTGAGAGTGTAAAATACACAGCTTTTTGAGGATGGCTAGCCTGACTGTGTAGAGGTTCACTGAGGTGTATAGACTTTGAGTCTGCTAATTTCAACGTTTGATGGATTTTAAGTTCTTTAAAATCAAGTTGTAATTAAAATACCACCTCAAACCAACCAACCAACCAACCAACCAACCAACCAACCAACCAACCAAATGAAATAGATTTCTGAAACCACAGAAGTAAGTTTGGGGTGATGCCTTTGTAAAGGGATGTCCAAGAAGCCCCAAAGATGTTTAAACTATAGTTTCCATACCCAAGAGTTCAGCATAGAAGCAAATATGAATTCATAGGTACTGTTTCTTAGTAGATACTAAGTTATTTACAAAGAGAACAATGAAAGATCCAATGAGTAGAAAAACCATAATCTCAGAATTGTGTGTACTTCCAGGCACACACAAACAGCATAAAGGTGTCAAGAAAGGATGAGTGTGTGCACACAGTGACGGAGAGTTGGTCACCAACCAAAAGAGGAGAACTGTGCTGCAAGGTAAATCTCCTGAAGCAGGAAAATGGTCCTGCTTGGCTTCAGCCTCAAGTGACTCAGAGGATGTATATTGCGATAATTTTACACTCTCTGGGCATTCAAGGATCAACACTGTGAATAAGGGGTCAACTATCACTAGATGGTGCCAAGATACAAATCTCTTCAGTTACTTCCTATTAGGAGGCCTTCTCAAACTCACATCCCAGAGAAGACTGTAGCTTTAAAAGTGACAAGGGGATGGGTTTTGGATACTTTCCCCTTTCTCTGCGGACCAGACCAGCGTGATAAAGTATGCAGAAAAGTTTTGCTTAGCTACCAGCAAGGCTTCAGCAGCAGGTAAGGGGGGATTTCAGATGTGTGGGTAAAAGATAAACTTATCTTAAAATAGCTAGTTCTTCAACTTGGAGTCTCCCGCTAGAAGTCATCTTTTGATTAAGGTACAGAATCTCTAGAGAACATTTGTTATATTCAAGTATGTCACTTTGAGTGTGGAACACATCTTCACAATGAGGATGAGGTCATGAACCATGAGAGACCAGGAAGCATCAATGAATAAAAAGAAGACCACGGGATCTGGGGACACCATGGTAACTGCTTAAGTGGAGTGCCACAGAGAGCTTGGATCTCTGACCAGAAGGGAGCCGCAGGAGGGACCCCTGCTGTGAGGAAGGAACAAATATGGAGGGGGAAGAAATGAACTGGAGGTCGCAGAGAAAGGGGAAAGTATTCAACACGGAGACTCATGTCTCACCTCCAGGTTTAGCCTGGGCTAGCCTTAGCCCCTGCTGTGGTTTGAACATGAAAGGTCTTCATAGGATCACAGGTCTGAACACTTGGTTCTCCCCTGGTGGCACCATTTTGGGAGGTTGTGAAACTTTGTGGAGGTGGAGCTTTGTGGGAGGAAGTAGGTCATCAGGGGCGGGTCTTAAGCGTTACAAACTAACCTACTTCTGTCAGCTCTTTGCTTCCTGACTGCACAAATAACATCATCAGCTGCTTTGAGGTCTTCCCACTGTGCTTTTCCCACTATGACAGAAGGTATCCCTTCTTAACTGTGAAGCAAAACAAACTATTCATTCCTTAAACAGCTTCTTGTGCTATTTGGCCACAGCAATGAGAAAGGTAATGAATACAGCCCTACTTCAGAAAACCAAACCAAACCCAAAGGTAAGGCATAGGGCCAGTGCTTGCTACAAAACATGTGCTCTGACTGCCCTTTTTTAGTTAGAGTAAAACAGCTCAAAATGACTACTCCTTCCATGCCTCAGTCTCTACAACCTCATTAGCACCGCCACCCACCCTGACTAGTACACACACTATTTTGCTGGCTCCAGACCAGCTCCCATCTTCCTTAAGAGTACTCTTAATTAGATGTTAAATTGACAATAGCACCTAACAGGATTTTTATAGCTCTATTTTGGGATACTTTCTCTCCCAGCATATGGCAAAAATATTGAGTATTATTATACTTCCTCAGTGTTTTTTCAATTTCATGTTTTATTGCTCATTTTAAGCCTTCATAATCAACTTGGACACACAGACACTGGGTTTGTGATGAGAAGCTAGACTAGTCTGCACACAAAGCAATTAAATCTGGCAGCTATGGTTGCAAAGATGGAATGTTTTCCAGCTGTGGTAGGAGGCCAATTGTACAGAAGAGAAGCCAGCTGTTTCACGTTAGCTCCTGATGTGACTTTTTATGTTCTCGTTGCCAAGTTTATCTTCTGTTCAGCTGGAGTGGGAGGGGGCTATGTCATCCTGGTTACTCCCTTAGATCCCTAGTTCTTTCTGAGAAGATGATAATGCCCTACCAATGACCAGTTATCCACATGTGACCATGTCCTGGTGAAACACCAGGGTTCTATTTTAGCTACTTAGTGGTTTTCTTCAGTAACTGTATTGAGCAAGTGTTCTTCACAGCCTGCTCGGGAAAGATAAATACTCAGCTGATTTGGCCCTGGTGTGTTCTTAGTAAGTTTGGAGGATGTACAGCAACCACTTTCTCCTAGCGTCTTAAAATCACATTTCCCATGAACCCCATCAAGATTTATGATGGAATGTAGTCAGGCAGAACTCATGTCCTTGTGTTGGCACTGTGGTGGAAAGTGGAAAAGTGAATGTTTTCTTAATCTTTTACATGAGAAGTTCTATTTATTCCTAAAGGACACACGATGCCCCTCCTCCAGAGTACTTGGGGGCTAGGAGAACTGGATGGTCCACAGTAAGGACCAGAGAGAAGACTTAGGAGCGGGACTCACAGACTCACACCCGTGACGGTCACATGACTTAGTTACTGTTTTAGAATGAGCAATATTTTCAGAAAAGCAGAGACATGGCCCATGTGTTCCAAACCTACATCCCCCTGTGGTTGAGCCCAAAGTTTGCCATTGATGGTGTTAGGCACACAACTCCCTCTATTGCCTATGGTATGGGACTTCACCATCAGTAGGCAAATTTCTTTTAAACAAGTTTTTGTAGCCTGATGTTTTTCACGAGGAACACAATTCCTAAGACCTATCCTTTAGGAAACAAGAGCAAAGCTTTGTTTAAGTTCATCACCGCGTTGGCTGGCCTGAAGGTTTATTTGAGTAGAGGCAAAGTTTTCCTCTCAGTGGAAATGCACATAAGAAGTTCTGTTTAAGACGGGTTTTCTTTTTAAATCAGCACACAGTTGTTGTGGGATTATTAAGGGTTTGGTCAGAAAAAAAGTGCTGGGGTTTACCCGGTAGCTGCCACATATGGCAAAGGGTTGAACCACACACCTTCTTCCTTGGTTTGGAAGGAAAGTGCCCTTTTTTGTTTTGTGGGTGACTTTTGAGCCTGGCAAAGCTCATGCAGAACTCATCTTCCCCCACGAGGTCCAAGTGCAAGGGGATGTGGAACAGAGAAATCTCGCACGCACGACTTCTGCGGGCACTGGCTTTCCTTCTCTACACTTTCACCGTTTACGAGGAGTTCAGAAGCTCAAAGAATCTGTTGTCAGTTTCCAGATGCCTTGAGACCCATGTGCTGTTTACTAATACTCAACATTAAGTAAATGAAACGCAGGTTTAGCAGCTGGAAGAGGGGTGGTTTGAGGTCACTGCTACACTTGGTCAGCTAGTGCTTGAGTCACTGGATGGAAGGTGTCACAAGGGGCCGTCCATCAGAGGAAGCACTTACTCTACAAGGTCACCCAGATGGATGGGGCACAGAGCTCTCTAGTCGAGAGACCCGATCCCTTGAGGGTAGGGCTCGAAAATGCAGGCAACCAGGAGCCACTCTTGCTCTGGTGTCTTTATGCATTGTCCGAAGCTGTTTGTTTTTTTTTTTTTTAGCCACGCAGGCAGAGCTGCGTGACCATATGCCTGGGAAGCGTAACAGATTTATAGCTGAACCTTTCCAGGTAAACTCTGCTGCCCCTGTCTCTAGACATCTGTTGGGTATACTTACAAGTAGCAGAACAACTGACTTAAGGAGAGACTAGAAAAGTCATAACTAGAAATTACTAAGAAGTCTCATCTTCAATAGTACAACATCTTTGCCTTCTTCAAGGTCTCACGCGAGTCCTAGGAGTGGCCATGAACGATTTAGCTGCAGTTTGGTCAAGAGGAAAGCCCCATGGACGCCGTGGCTGGGTGAAGGTAAAGGGTCATGTGCTCATCTCCGAGGACCTATAAGGGACTGAGTGGTGACTGAAGGAGGCAGTTTCCTGTCAAGTACCTGGTGTCTTCTGCACCCTTGGGATCTTGTATGTAGCAGATGGCTTAAAATTCATGAATTTTAGATTAAGTCAGTGTGAAGCTTAATCCTTAGTTTTTACAGCTCCACAGTTTCTGTTAAAAAGCACATCGGTGTCAAAGCAAGGACTCAGAACGGAAAAATATGCAGGAAATGCGGTCACATTCTCATGTCAGGAGAAGTCAAGGAGACATGGGGGACAACTCTCGCAAACCTGGGTACCATGGTTGGGTGGTTTCTTTTGGTGTGAGCACCTAGATTTTGGCCTAGATAACTGACTCTTCAAGTCTCAGCTTATGGGGTCAACTCACCACACTATTCACTCTGTGGGAAGCATTTGACTTTGAACGGAGAGTGGGAAAACCTGTCCTCTTGCTATAGTAATCATTACAAAGCTTATGTGTGACCAAACCCAGCCAAAGAAAATTAGCCCTTGGAATTTTTTTTTTCCTGGAACTACTGCCTAGCCCTCAGGGGACTGAGGCTAATGAAGAAGTCAAGAAGAGGGTATCTGCTGTCACAGAAGTGTCTGTAGAAGAATGAAGTATAAAATAAGCAAAACTGAGGAGATACTGAAAAAGAAAGAGAGAAAGAGAGGAAGAAAGTAGGAGAGAAGAGAGAGACCAGATCCCGATAATGTGATAATACAATTTGATTTAGAAGGAGATAAGCCGGGCGGTGGTGGCGCACGCCTTTAATCCCAGCGCTTGGGAGGCAGAGGCAGGCGGATTTCTGAGTTCGAGGCTAGCCTGGTCTACAGAGTGAGTTCCAGAACAGCCAGGGCTATACAGAGGAACCCTGTCTCGAAAAACCAAAAAAAAAAAAAGAAGGAGATTTGCTTGGGTCAATATTTTGAAATATTTATATATTTCAGCTATGAAAATCTCTTTTGTCTTTGGTATGGCTTTTTCTCATCTGGAACTGAAAGAGTCTTAAGTGACATACAGAACATTTTTCTCCATTATAATAACTATATAATAATAATAAATATTTCACCTTAATTCTGTACATAAGAAAAGGTCCAGGGCTCAGAGAAATGTTCTTCATTAAAACCAACAGGGAGGGAAGGGCAACACCTAACCCACGTCAGGGCACTATTTCTTTGTTTGAAAAAGAAAAACAGGTGTACTCAGTACACTGTGAAGGGCATTGAGCTGGGCAGTAATGAGAGTACCTCTGCGATCGAAAACACTAATCACTGTTGAGCTGACAGGTCGGGACCTAGAATGGCTGAGGAGACAAGCTGCAGGCATGCCTGTCAGAGATTATGTAGCGTAGGTGAACTGAGGTGGGAAGACCCACTGTATTGCGGTCAGCACCATTCCATGGGCTGGGGGCCTGAGTCCACTGTGAATAATAAGGAGAAGGCAAACTGGGCAGCGGACCACATCCCCTCATCGACTCTGCCCTCCAAATATGAACTCAAGGTGGCCAGCTGCTTCGAGCCCTGTTGCCACAGTCCCAAGCCCCTGCTTATGGCAGACTGTACCCTCTGTGAGGCACAAGAGATCCTTCTTTCCTTGGGCCACTTTTGTCACAACCATCCTAGCCACCCCGCTTACATCAAGAATGGAGTGTTATCACTAAAGCCATTGGATGTTTCTTTTTGCTAGGGAAATTTAGTGATAATGATGGTAATGTTTCATATTTTTAAACTAGCTCTCATGTTACTAGCTTTTCATGGATGCCAGTCCCATTGAAGGGTTCTCTTTTCCCCGCTTTGTTCAGGCTTCATTCTGTATTCTTGATGTGCTATTAGGCCAACTTCAACTTTCACTGAGTGACGAGGACTATCAGAGTTCTTCTTACTGGAATACTTTCTCTTTTGCTCCCCTGATATATATATGTTCCTACCTGCAGAACTTTACAAAAAGTCAGAGAGAGGGAGAGAGCAGTTCTGTGATGCTTATGCATTAGAAAAGCAACTCTTCCATCTGTCCATCCGTCGATGTTTATCTTACAGACGACAGGGAGAGCCCAGACGCTGTGGATTTACAGTTGTGGGTCAAAGCACTCACCAGTTGTGCAGCTCAGCAAAGGCTGCTTTGATCTTCTTCACGGAACTGTCAACTTCTTCCTTGATCATGACCCGGTATCTCGTTAGAGAAACAGTGCAGCGCTGCAGATCCTTCACCGATTTCTCAATATTTGGGCCTAAAATCGACGCCAGGAACAAAAAGGATGTTAGCATGGCCATTCTATCTTTTACTTAGGAGCTAAATAAAACAAAGCAAGCAATTCACCCCAAACAGACCTGGCTTTTGTTTTCTAGTGGAGAAACACTGTTCAGAGGAGATGGGCCATTTTGATGCCTGCCCCCCCAACCCCCCAGAATGGTGCATCTTCAAGGGGGTGCGGTGGGGGACTCTGGTTGTGCCACATATGGCACACCTGTCGTTTTGCTCTTCAGAAAGAGCCTCTGCTCATTATGTTCTGTCATAAACTGAAGTCTCTTTCAATATAAAGGCCATTTGTGCTGCTGGCTCCCTCTGTTATCAACACTGCACATGGTTCAAAGCCAACAGAGATTTTGGAGCCAGAAAATGACATAGAGAGGAACCAATAGGCTAGAGAGGATGGGCTGTGAGTGCCAGGTATGCTGGCTCCCGACCAGCATCCGGAGCCAGGCCTGGAATTACAGCCACAGCATTAAAGCAGCTCTTTGGGTAGCCATCTCTCTGGGTTTCCTGTAACTCTCAATAAGGCAGAGAGCCTTGCATGGCAGACAGACTGTCCTTATCTCAACAAGAACATGTTTCTTAAAAGAAAGAAATCTCCCTCAAGAAAATGGAATGAGTGTGTCAAACCAAAGCCAAGGAAACCAAATACAACTGAGGCTGAATCAGAAGGGCAATATTTAGTCTTGGAATCAGAAAAGAAATGATTTAGCCTTTTCATTTGGAAGACTAGTTACCATTCAAAGATACGAAGGTTTGAAAAATAAAAATCTAATGTGTCAAATGGAAAAGCTGTTTGGTGTGAGATTGCCTGAAAGTTCTAATACAGATGTTTGTTTACATAGGGAAGACCATGTCTCAAGGAAGGTCTATCAGGCTACAGATTCATCTTTACCAGAACAGGCCTGGACTTCGTATGCCTGGGAGGCACTACTCTGTCCTGTCCTAACACTCGCTTTGTAAGTGACTGAGGCAGGCACATGCTCATCCATCCGTAGAGGGGCAGAGAAGGGGAGGTGATTCCACCTTTGATACTCCAAGAGCTTTGACATGGGAAGGATTGCATCTGCCTTCCATTTCCCATCTAAGTGAATTGTAAGGGGAAAAAGGGAAGAAATTCAATTGCATGTATGACTCTCTTTGTTTTTTGAGACCGTGTTTCTCTGGAACTCACTCTGTACACCAGGATGGTCTCGAACTCAGAAATCCGCCTGCCTCTGCCTCCCAAGTGCGTGACTCTCTTTGTTAAACAGTATTTTTTTTCCCTAGAAAGTTCTGCCACCCTCGCATTTTTATGTGTGTGTGCAGAATATGTCCAGTCATTTATGCAAAAGAAACCACTTTACCTCTTTTCTTTGCCAGCTCATCTGGCTTTAGTTCCAGATGAGCTGTGGGGGCATTGGACTTAACAGGAGATGTTTTTGCCTTAGGCTTGCTCGGGTTACAAGGCTGCCCCGCTGACCACTGTAGGCTGTCTGACCTCTCTGATGGTCCTTGAATCGCTTTGGGGTTCCCATCTAAGGACATTTTCTGCTGCAGTAGTCTGCTGCCTTCTGTAAGAGAACACCAAATAA
>JADRCC010567036.1:0-27641 GCA_019843855.1 Hylomyscus alleni
CCCGTCTGTTTTTTTTCCCCAGACTTCATGGTCACCTTTCCCTTTCAATCAAGGATGAGTCGCTAAATTCAAATCCAGCTCTTTTGCACACCAGAGGGGTGTGGCTTTGAGCAAGCTACTTGAATTCTCCCGACCTCAGTTTTTTTTTCATGAAAAATGGGACTTATGACACTCACCTAATTCACAGACTGTTTTAATTTGAATAGTGGCGGCGGCGGGGAGGGGGAGGGGGACATACAGCATGTTCCCTTCCATCTGTCCTACATAAAGAGTCTTAATAAACCGTAAGATATTGTTAACTACACTCTGCCCATTTTAAAGATATTCTAATTTAGTGATTAGTGATTAGTCATACTGGTCTCAAGCAAGAATCGAATCCACAATTAATCCATGCACTGCAATATAATGAAAGAGGGTGCTGGCCCAAGGGAAGAGAGCTATGGCTTGTACCTAAATCTCTCCTTTCTCCCTCTCCTCTCCTCTCCCTTCCTTTCCCTCTTCTCCTTCCTCTTCTTCACTCCCCTACCTCTCCTCACCCTCTTTCTGAGACTATTACAACTAAGTGTGAAAACAAATGAACAAGTGTTGAAGTGAGTTGTTGGTCCAGAGGGGCCCTGGCAGGAGCTGCAGAGGCCTAAGGGAGTAACTGGGAAACCTCAAGCCTCCAAAGGCTTGCTGCTTTTGAAGGCTGTGCCTAGCCTGGGCCAGGCACCTGGGTGGTATTCTTGGACCTCTCTTGTTCAGCAGAAGAAACCCAGAAGCAGAGTGGTTGACAAATCCCCCTGCTGCCATGCCTACCCCGGTGTAGGTGAGTTTAGGTCTCTTTCAACTCTCGCCTGCTGAGCTGCTTAAATATTATTAGCTGTTCAGAATTATGATTGTTAAAATGTGAGACACATGGGAAGTGGTGGCGCATCCCTTTAATCTCAGCACTTGGGAAGCAGAGGCAGGTGGATTTCTGAGTTCGAGGCCAGCCTGGTCTATATAGAGTGAGTTCCAGGACAGCCAGGGCTACACAGAGAAACCTTGTCTCGAAAAACCAAAAATCAAAACCAAAATATGAGACACAAATACCAAAAAAATCCTGGAATAGATGTCAGACCTCAGAGATACTAATATATCATTAGCTATGATGGACAAAGCTTTTATTATTATTTGGTAATATTCTATTTGGGACCATTTAAGTTTATTTTATTGTTAATTTGTATAGCGTTTACTTATTAAACTTATACATAGATGCTAAATATTTACAAAGCATGTTCAGTATATGTGTATATAAATGTTTAATGATATATTCATAGTATACATAAATGTATTTAATTATATATTAAACATATAGTACAGAGTAAATGAATAAGTTAAGTAAGTTAACTTATGAAATTTATACCACTGACCTTTATCATCCTTGGTTTACACATCTGCAGATTAACCATCCTCAGAGTGTGAACCATGCTAGTGTACAGCAGGATAAACTCCACTGCTTGTGTACACCAAGTCAATCTCAGAGTGTACGTCAGGTCTACCTCCTAGTGTGTGCCACGCTGTTGTATACCTGAACCATCTCAGAGCATGTATCATTCCATAATTACCAACCCTACAATGGCTGAGTCTGTTCTAACAGTGTATAGACAGTCTCTCTTTTCATTTGTCCATAATCAACACACTGTAGCAACTGCTTCCATAACACTTACAATATATCAAGTATTACGAGTTTTCTAGGAAATGTTTAAGATATCTGGGAGGCTGTGTACTGGTTAGAT
Source organism: Hylomyscus alleni (assembly GCA_019843855.1). Classification (NCBI taxonomy): domain Eukaryota; kingdom Metazoa; phylum Chordata; class Mammalia; order Rodentia; family Muridae; genus Hylomyscus; species Hylomyscus alleni. The sequence goes on from JADRCC010567036.1 coordinate 1,761, forward strand.
ACATATACTACATCATTTTGTATAAGGGATTTGAGCACCAGTAAATTTTATTATCCACGGGAACTGGTAGCCAACCTCTTAAGGATATCAAGTAATTACCTCATTGTGTGGGCAAGATGGCTCAGCAGTAAAACCATTTGCTGAGCAAGCCTGACTATATAGATTCCAGCCATGGGGTCCACTGTAGGGAAGAACCAATTCCACACAGTTGACCTTTAACTTCCACATGTACACAGTGGCATGTTCACATCCACATTTGCACACACCATATACACATACAGCATACACAGTTTAAAAAGTGAATGACTATATACTCACATCTAAATAATATAAAAAACTAATGAAATATTAAATATGTGTACTTACATTTTGATTATGTAGGAATGTGCTACTTCATTAGAAAGTAACAATGTGCCGGGCAGTGGTGGCCCACGCCTTTAATCCCAGAACTTGGGAGGCAAAGGCAGGTGGGTTTCTGAGTTCGAGGCCAGCCTGGTCTACAGGGTGAGGTCCAGGACAGCCAGGGCTACACAGAGAAACCCTGTCTCAGAGAACAACTGCTGGACTCTTCCTGGTCTCCCCTATCTGATTCACAAGAACACGAACGTGTTGGTGGCTTTATAGGAAGAACATCCAGGCCTTCATTTAGTTGTCACCTGTCAGGGAGCAGCTTTCTAATGCCCATGCTGTGTTAGTTCTGAAGGAAAAGAATTTGAATATATCTGTTTGCGTGTGTCTAAGTATATCAAAGACCCAATGCATGTGGTAAAATGCTGCCGACTCCCTGAACAACTAGAAGTGGATTTGGGACAGTGTGGGGCTGGAGGCTGTGAGTGGTGCCCAACAGGACAGGAGCTTGGTATAATTGTGAAAAGTTGTAAGATAAATTAAACAAAAACACAGGATCTTTTTTTTTTCAGCCCTTCCCCTAACTCTTCCTTTGGGGTTCTGGTGCTCAGTCTGGTGGTTGGATTTGCATCTGTAAGGTCAGGCTCTAGCAGAGCCTCCCAGGAGACAATTGTATCAGACTTCTGTCAGCAAGCGCTTCATGGCTTCAACAATAGTTTCTGGGTTTGGTGGCAGCATATGGGATGGATCCCCAGGTGGGGCAGTCTCTGCTCCATTCTTTGTCCCTGTATTTCCTTTAAACGGGAACAATTCTGGGTTAAAATTTTTGAGAAGGGTGGGTGGCCCCATCCCTCAACTGGGGACCATGCCTAACCTCTGGCTATGGTCTCTACATGTTCTCTCTCCCCTTTGTTGGGCATTTCAGCTAAGACACAGGATCTTATTAACTTATAAAATAAACTCTAAAAAAAATTTCAATAAAAAAAGGCACCTCTAAGAAACTGACTTGGGAAAAGCATTGTCCTTTGTTTAACTTGGAAACAGTCTCCAAGTTCCCACCAAGAGCACAACACTGGAGGAATGAGCTTTCATCAATTATCTCAGCCACAAGTTAACCCAGTAGCACAGGTTACCCAGCTTGTCTTCTGACACAGGTTTTTCTAGCATCTTATACGCCTCTTAGGATCACAGTCTTTGAAGGAAATCCATCCTTTGTACTAAGAATATGTTTCAGGGAACATTTCTGTCCTAACAATATCTTTGAGTGAAAATAAGTTTAGGGTCCAGAATCCCATTCTGTCTCTCCAGTTCCTTCCAATCTTTCTGTCAGCCATCTTGTGTTACACTTAGGTTGTAATAATAAGTAATCCCTAGGCTCCAGAGTGATAACCTTCTTCCCAGTATCCCAGCTCCATTCTTCCCCACATCCCTTCCCAGACCATGCTGCCAAACCTGTCACTGTCCTGGAACACTGTTGACACCTATCAGTGGCATGCTACGATGTGCTATGATGTGACATGGACAAGCATGAACCCACAGTGCCAGAACTCAGAATTCTGGCAAGTCTTGACTCCACCTGGTCCTAAAAGTCTGTCACCATTTCTTAGACACTTGTGCTACTTCCAAACATGAGCCTCTCACTTAGATCTTCAGACTACCGTAGGACAGCCACCGACACACATTGTGAACTTACATCCTTAGAGCAAGACCCTTTCAGAGTCGCCAGACTCCTCAAACCCTACAAGTGCCAATACAAAATTTCAGAATTATCTTCCAATGGCCCAAATGTGAAGAAATGAAGAATTTAGTTAGGCCAAGAGTAGTGCCAAGGAGGTAAAGTAGTAGGGAATTCTTCAAAGTGAAAATGAAGGAGCCACTGATGGGATCTTTAAAATGAGGGGAGAGAGGAGCAGACATGCAGGACACAGGCCCTGAGGCAGGGAGAGGACAGTGCTGGGGGAAAGTGCTTGGGGTAAACAAAGACAGAAGAGCTAAAACAGTACCATGAACTTAGTATGGAATTCATATTCATTAAAATCTCTCCTGGTGGAAGAATGGATTTTGCTACTCTTTGTCCATTAACCAAGCCCCTGCCTTCAGACTCTTAGTTTTCCAGTTAGGATTACATTTTGAATATCCATATACTTAGCTGGCCCCTTTTTCTGTCACCTAACCGCCTGCCACTCCTTTCAACCCTACACTCACTTCCTTATCTTCTATTGTTTTATTTTGAGATAGGACCTTGCTATGTAGCCCTGGCTGGACTAGAACTTCTATGTAGACCATGCTAGCCTTGAGCTTGACAAGTCTTACTGTCTCTGTCTCCTAGGGACCAGGGTAACACGTGCTCACCACCGTGCCCGGATCATCCCTTACATTTATTTCCCGTCTCTCTGTGCAGGTGCTCATACCACAGTTCCTTTTCTCTTCTTGTCTGACCTGGTACTAAATGATCTCCAGGTGGGACTTCACCCAGTTCCTGCGACCCTGCAGAGTAGCCAGAGAACCTCTGCTGTTTCCCTGCCGTCACCGTTAGCTTTGCATTTGCTTTTTAAATGTTTAAACACAAAGAAATCCAGGGCCAACCTCTCAACCCGGTTCTCCCAAACTGGTCCCTGAACATCACCAGCACCAACTCCTCTGATCTCCAGAGAACCGTTCACTTGGGTCACGAGTGAGCCAATGCTCCTTCTCCAAATGACAGCCCTTGTCATTGGAGGTAAAACGCCCTTCCGGCAGCGGTGTGACTTTCTGAAAGAGGGCATTTATAGAACCTCACATAGATGAATCGTTTTCTTTCAAGCAGGAAAATGTATTTTACTCTTCTTGCTTCAACTGGGATTGAGCCCAGTCGTTTCATTTTTTTTTATGCTCTCCTGTTTTATTTAGAAATGATCTATTCATCCCAATGCAATTGAAGAAATACATATAACTCAGAAAAAAATTGCTGTACTATTCACATGAGAAGTATAGATGCTCTCGCTGAATATTTTCATAGCCCCGTTTAATTTGAGCTGTATAAACCTGGCCTACAAATTTTTCTTTTATTTATTATACTCTAAGCAGACAGTATAGTCCCTGGGGGAGACCTAGCTTCTAATTGCAGCTGCTCTTGTGCTCCTCACACTAGGTATTTAACCTCAATTTCTTCACCGGAAAATGGGGAGAATAGGATCTGTTTCTCAATGTCTTGTAGGATTGAATAAGATGATATATATTAAGCACCCGTGTTTTCATATGTATATACAATACTGATTCATGTTAAAATGCTATTTTGGAGGACTGTGAATCTTTAACATCATGGCTGTATACCATTCTGCCAGCCTAACACAAACATTCACTCCTTTGCCTCTCTTCTTTGCAACCTAACATTGCCTATATTGTGAAGGATAAGGGATTTTTTTTAACAGTTATCTATCGTAGGATATGGTTAATGAGAATGAGAATGCTGACAAAAATTGTATTGTCATAATTGAAACTTTTATCTATTTTACTGTTATATTAGCATACACCCACTTCTGGGAAGAATATCTGTACAGAAGCAAAATCACTAAATTTGACCAAATACAGCTTCCTGTCTCTTATGTTCTAGAAGTTGTCCTCTTTGGGACAAGCTTTGCGGTGGCCTTTAGTAGTGTTTTGTTGAAAGGGTTTCAGAGCAGAAGTCCAAATCCTGCTTATGTGTGCTCTCCATAGGTAGCTTTGCTTTGATAATCAGTCACAGTTCTTCCCAGCGATCCCAGAAGTGCTGTGTGGCATGTAGGGGAAGAGGAGGCCATCACCTTGTCAGGATCCCACTTGCCAGAGAAGATTCACCCGTGCAATCATAGTATGACATCAAATAGAAAAACTACAGATGTCCAGCCTCCCTACCTTCTCCCACTTTGAAGTCGCATCACCTTGAATCACCTCACATGGGCTCAATCGTCCTAATTTCAGAGTGCCCTAAAAGAGTTTTAGCTGTGGGCTGGGGAAGACTGATTTGTATGGATACATTATTTCTGCTCAAGATATTTGCATGATTGCAAGAGATGATACCCTGCTCCAACTAAAGCAGAAAAAAAAAGAATGGCCTAATTATTAAATAGATTCCTATAATCAGTTGATTAGAGTCCTGATTTTCATTTTAGTAACCCAGCTTATACCTTTAATAAAGTTATACAACTTTTCTAGAATATATAGAGAAATTTATATATTTATTTCTTGAAATATATATAACCTATGTATATATTTCTAGAAATATATATATACAGAATTCATAGTAATATATTATTTCTTGATAAAATATAAGAGAAATGTTATTTTCACTCATGAACAGAGTAATATCTCTCAGATTGGCAAGACCACAGTTCAGCAGCTCATTTCTTTAACCGGTTGAGAACAAAAAGACACACACACACACACATAAGGTGTTTATCAGATACCCATGCTTTGAACCAATCATACAGGCTTTCTGGTTACAAAAGCCACTAACGATTAATATCAAGGAGTAATAAAATGGCAAAGTGACTTCATGATCAGGACCTGGAGCACTAAGAAGGTCGCTGCCTGTTGAGATAGGAAGATTTAGGAACAGATCAGCTTCATGAAGGGCAAGAAAGCAAACTGTCCAGTATCATAGAGGACATCCTCAGCTGGTGCGTATACAAACTACTGGTGAATGGGTGGAATTCGGCAGGCAACAGGAATCCACGCATCCCAGCAACTGGAGAGAACATTGGATGTGGGGATTCTTGTACGAGTTCACATACCTTGGAAAGGGGGGACTTTTAAGGCAGAGTCCCACACCCTGGGAAATCTGCAAAGACGAAAGTAGATGCAAACTGGGAGAAACTGTACCCTTCAGGTGTGTAGGGGAAGAACATGTGCAAGAGGAAACATAATCATGATTTTGTCACAAGAATTTGGATGCTGTCCGGAACCTCGACTTATGGTGTGCTGAGTCAGAGAGGGTTTAAGTTATTTGGAGAGCAAAAAGATTCTCAAAGTTAGGTTCAGAGACACGTCACAAAGACAAGACCAAGGGTAGAGTGCCACACAGTTCATACACTGATTTTCATTATACTCCAAAGTTATCAAGAAAACTAGGCATTCCTTTAAACTTAGGAAAGCATAAGCTTTTTTATTGGTATAAAAAAATATGAATTATACACGATGTAGTTTTAAAAAGAAGGCTACATTTCTCCTCAGAGTATTCAGGGTTGTGTTCCCGCTATTGTTTATACATACATCAAGTACGAGTCTGATAGAATAGAAAGTAAAATGTTATCAGGTTTTTATTTTGTGTGTAGATGCGTGTGTTTGTGCATCACACGCACACTCAGTGCCTGCAGAAGCTGGAAGAGGGGAGTCGAATCCCGTGTAACTGGAATTTCAGTTGCTGTGAGCTGCTACGCGGGTGCTGGGAACCAACTCGAGTTCTCTGCAAAGGCAGTAAGTGCTCTTGACCACCAAGACATTTATCCAGCTATAATTAAGGTAGTTTTAATTTGTCTCCATTTCTTGGTTTTTCTACAACAAGCACACATTTCAAGTAGTAAATGTGACAAGGTAAAAAAAGGAAGATAGCAAGGTTATCAATAGACTTTCTAATATTTTATTTAATAAAACCTTAAGCAACACTCCGAGTCCAAAGAACCTAGAGACGTGAGTCATGCTTCAGCTGAGGTTTTCCAAGTGGGAACCTTAGGCTCAGCATATCCCAATAACTTTCTACCCCTGTTTCCTGAAATTATTTGGCTTCCTCTTAGAAAGAAACGATGGCTTTCTTTGATATTCTTATTAAATTGACCCAATGACACAAAGAACCAGGTTCTGTCTTCTTCTGCCAATCACCCATAGTATGAGGAAGTCAGGAGTGAGGACAGAAGTCACAAGAGATGCTATGTCTCTAGACAAATGCAGAAGGAATGTGTTCAGGTCATAGAGCAAACCAATGCTTAGGGCGTTTGCAGACCACTGTTGACTAATCTCTTTAGATCTAGGAAGCCTGTGGTCACCACCAAGAGTCCTGTGGGAAAGCTGCTCCTGTTCCAGGTTATGAGGACAACTTCCCTGGCTTCTGTCTCTTCTCTTGAATCATGCCTCTTTCAGCATTCCCACCATAGTGTGTCACTGAAAAGAGGCCTTAACTGTTCTCTCTCACCCCTTCCTGCCAAGGTGGAATGAGTCAGTCCTCCCATCTTCTCCACAAGATGCTCAATTTAAATATGAGAAGTGAAATGCCTCAGCAGGGTCTTAAAACAAGTCGTAAATTACAAATCATTCAACATAAGAAACTCAAAGACCTTTTTTTCTAAAAGCTGCTTCAATAATCCAAAGCACTGCCCACTTAGAGGTCTCAGAGAGGAAGATAAATCCAACTAGCCCCAGTGGTTCTCATTTGTTCCAGCAAAGTCAGGAGGAGGAATTTTATTGGCTGTGTCTCATAAAATAATAGACACTCCATCCTTAGATGTACTTGCATTTGGTCCAGATCAAATGCTCCAGGGTTTGGACCAGACACCATGGCAAGGCTGTTTCCTTTCTATAGTAGCAATAACAGATAGCCATGTTGAAATCTGGGCAAAGTTTCTTAAAGTTTTTTAAAGAAATGCATTGAAACTCAAAAGTATGTCCACATTGGTGATCACATCTGAAGCCTGCTGTATATATTGATTGCAATTTTAGTTAAATACTTACTTATAAATTATTTTCCAGGCTTGAGGTTTATAAACAGCCTTGCCTGCTCCTGGCTCAGGACCTTTGCACATCTTGTTCTCTCTCAGCTTAGTTACATGTCATATTTCTACAAGTGGCCCCCTTTCACCATTAAACTGTCTTTCTCACCTTCTCTGATCCCCAGGATCTAACATTCCAATTCTCTCTCCTTTTACTAGTTCCTCTTCCACACTCTCCTGTTTTATTTTCTTCCCAGCATTTCTCACTGCAACAAATTACCCATTATTTGCTTACTGCCCACCTATCTTCATCTACAAAAATGCAACAGCAAGCACCTGGTCCCATGTGGGTCTCGCTTCTGACTCTTTCAGTAGTCACTAGTTTATTGAAGGCATGTGACTTACATCCAGTAAGTAAAGGGTGGGTGGATGGATGGACGGGTAGACGGACAGATAGATAGACAGACAGACAGACAGACAGATGGATAGATAATTCCACTTACTGTTTCTTTTGGTTTAGTATTTTATTTTTCTCCTCGTGGACCATATTTTAGGTATCATTCCTACCATATTTTGGGTATAATACTATTTTCTAATAACTCCTTATAAACATACAATTAAACAAAAATATAATGGATCAAGTTGATGCTGATTCTACACACATTTGGAAGCTTTGTATTCTGGAAATAAAATCTTATAATGAATTATGTTTAGATAGTAACCCTTAAATGTTTTTTTGAAAGCCAGAACATGGATGATATTATTTGCATACATAGAATTTATAACCTGCCTATATCCCAAAGGGATCCAAGAGGGATTATGATAAAAAATATATAACAGTCATAAGCAAAGCCAATAAAACAAACACCAAAATCAATGCAGAGTGAAGGGAAAATAAGAGACCAAATGGCTAGGCTAATACCATATCTATAATTGTTCATTAAACTTAACTCTGGACTTCCCAGGGGTGAAGTTAGGAAATAATAGGTTCTGTAAATCTCAAATTCTTGTAATAGGAAAAATAGCAGTATGTGACAAATGACCAGCCTTTCCCTCTTGCTTGTTTATCCAGTCAACAAACTTCCATGGCTTGCCCAGTAAAGCACAACAGAAGTAGAAGGAAGGAAGAAGCTAAGATGTACTCACTGCTCCTCAGTTGCTTTCAGTTCTAGGACGTGAGAGGGGAAATTAGACAGGGACGTGATCAATTTTAACATAACACATCAATCAGAATCCCTTGCACATTACTTAGGAGTGACAGAAGAGAGTGGTTTCGACAGGAGAAGTTTGTGTTGGCTCTGGGTTGGGAAGGAAGGAGCTCACCAGTGAAAAGAAGCCTCTAGACCATGCCTCTGCACTGGGAGGAGCATGCTGGCTTCCAGAGAGAACAGTGTTCTATGATCACCAGGCGGTGGTGTATCACACCTTTAATCCCAGCACTTGGGAGGCAGAGGCAGGAAGATCTCTGAGTTCAAGGCCAGCCTGGTCTACAGAGAAAGTCCCAGGGACAGCCAAATCTACACAGAGAAAGCCTGTCTGCAATCAAACAAAAAGCTGTCATCATCCCATAAATAGCAAGAGCTGTGTGAGTATTTGCTGGGTATCTGAATACAACTTAGTAGAAATACACTGAAACCAGTGCCTTCACTATTCCCCCACTGACAGTAAGAAATGAACGCCCAGAGAGGGCAAACACAGATACCCCTCCAGCTTCTCTTCAATAGATGGCATGCCGGTCCAGCTACGGAAGTGCCCTGTCAGTAGTTCCTCTAGGTGGCTTTCGCTGCAAAAAGGCTTCTCCTTCAAAGCCATACACTGACATGGATGACCCTCATCAAATGACCTACTCACGTGATGCCTTAAAGCCCAGCTCTGGCCCTTGAGCATCTTCATTCCTCACACATTCTGCTGCTCTTCTGCAGTGTCGTCTGACCTATCAATTAGCTTTTAATAAAGTATTCTCGCTACTTTAAAATTAATAAATAAAACAAGAAACCCCAGCTTGGCCTATTTTTATGGACTGCTGTAGCTCTGACGTTTTCTTGTGGGCTTGGAAGACATCCACACAGAGTGTATCAAACCCAAGTTCTCCTCTCCTCCCTCCTTCCATTCACTCCTGTCCTTGGGGATCAATCCCAAAGACTTTCCTGCAGTAACACCCTATGACCTGTAGCAGCCGTTCTCAAGCTGTGCATTGTGGTCACCTACCAGACATTTTCATTACAATTCATAATAGTAGAAAATTCCAATTATGAAGTAGCAGTGAAATTTTATGGTCAGGGTGACCCCAACATGAGGAACTGTATTAAACAGCCTCGATATTAAGAGAGTTGAGAATCACTGTTCTACAGAGTCTGCTTCCAGGTGAACCTGTGTAAAGGTAGAGGAGGATGGAAAAGCATCATTTAGAACCCTCACAACAGGACTCGAACTCGGTCCTACTCCCTGACTCTGAGGCAACACACAGAAACAAAGCTAGAATTGTATGCTTGGGGCAGGCTGTGACTGCCCTTGTGTGCATCGTGAGATTATGGCCTCTCAAGAAAAAAAAAAGATGTCTTTTAGGCCTTGAATAATAGCAAATGAGTGTGTTATAGTGTATTCCTTTATTTAAAATTGTTATCCTTTGAGAAGTTAACACATGAACTCTGTATTTACATGATTCATCCCTCTATTCTCCAACTCTCCCCAGTTCTCCGAGCCCTCTTAAATTCAGGGTCTCTTCTTTGTTATTGACCTACTGAAGTCTGTCTGATGTGGTTGTTTGTACATGTGCTTAGAGCTTCTCTCTTAACATTACTTCGATTTAAATGATTAGAGAGTGGAGAAGCGTGCCATAGCACGTGTGGAACTCAGAAAACACTTTGTAGGCGTTAGCTTTTGCCCTCTTCCCATGTAGGTACTGGGGATCAAACCTGAACATTTAGGCTTGGTAGCAAGTATAGAGAAAATATCTTTTTAAGTCCAGTGTTTCACAGGAGACTTATGTAATTGTCAGAATGACTATGTGGGATTATAAGATTATAACTAACTGTTTAAAGCAGCTTCAGGTTCACAGCAAATCTTGATGAAAGGTGGAGCACTTTCCCGCCCAGCCCTGCTCCCACATGTCCATAGCCTGCCTTACTGTCAGCACCCCACAAATATCCAGATGGTGCACTTATTATCATTAGTGAACCCACAATGACCCAGTGTTTTCACCCAAAGCCCCAGTCTACATGAGGGCTCACTCTTGGCTTGCTCATCCTTTGGTCTGGACATGGGCATAAGGGTATATTCATCCCATTCCTTCCCCCATGGTTCTTTCTCCCATCACTGGTCCGCTGCTTTTTCCAAAGCATCACAGTTGGAGTCAGACAGTGTGTATGTAGCCTTTCCATGGTGCCTTCATTCACTTGCTGGGGAGCACCTGTGGTACACCTGTTAGAGTGACCCGAGTTCAGAGCACATGCACTTGGAAAGCCTGATGTGATAGGAACTAGTGGAAGGGCAGATAGAAGTCACTGTGAAGGCAGTCTGACAGTGTCTTACAAGCATAAACATACTCTCGCCACACAGTCCACCCATTACTGGGCTCCTTCATATTTACCCAACAACGCTGAAAACTAGTGTCCGCACAAATGCCTGTTCTTGATGTCAATACTTTATTCATAATTGCCCCAAACTTGGTAGTAATTAATATATCCTTCAGCAACTGGATAAATAAATAAAATGGGGTACTTTGGGGGTACATTGGGAATATTCAATGTAGTGGAATTAAATACTTACCGCTAAGAAGAAATGAATTATGAAGCTATGAAAAGGCACGGGAGAAATTAAATGCACATTACTAAGTGAAAGAAGCCAGTCAAAATGATTCGAAAGGAAGAAGCAGCTGCGCCGTAGTGACTTCTCTAACGTCTGGGTGAATTTCCCAGATTCTCTCTTCCAAGGAAAACAAAACGAGAATGGACACAAAGTGCTAATTTTACTGCCAAGTTCATATTCCACTTATTCAGTTAAATTAATGGTTGGTACACAAAGCCCACTTTATATCTGAAACCATTTCTACTTGAAATAACATATTTTATAATGTATTGCCTGATTGCTACTTGACTAGTAGATGACAAAGTTCATGAAAGAGAAATGCATTAAAAATATTTAGAAAATTACAGGATTGTTTTGAAATGTTTCTAAAATGGAATGCCATTTTTCAATGCATTTCTCGTGCTTATTTACCATAATTTTATTGTTTTGCTTTGGACAACTTAAGGACATCTTTATACATCCGCGTATTGGCTCCTCCTCCCTATTTTTTGAGAGATGCTCGACACTGAGGCATTATTGGCCGGCCGTGAGGCTCTTAGGCGTGGTTACTTGTTCAGAAAATCAGAAGCTTCTGCGCCACATTACCTTCTGCTCACCTAGGTGAAAATTAAGGGCAAAGATGGCACCTCGTAGTTATCAAAACATGATGTCTGCCAGCGCTCGAGGTGCAGAACAAATTTATCTCCAGAAATAGCAGTGCCTCTTAGTCCAGCTCTAACACACTGCGAAATGAATGGTCAGCGCCAAGTTTCAAAGCGTAAAACTAGCTTTTTATATTTTACAATGTAAAATCGGGTTTGGCGTTGTAAGATTTAGTTGTAATTTATAATTACTCCCTTTTGTGCTAAAGAGATATTTTTTTCAAAACCTTACACATAATCAAACCAACTTCTTTTTCTTTCTTGTAACTATGAAGTAAAGAATTAATTCACAATTCATAGATGGGAATAAACTTATCCACTTACATTCCTAAGACTTTAAGAGGCTGTGCCTATAGAAACTAGAGAAAATAGCATGTCAAATGTAAGTTTGCTTCCTAATATGAACAAACTTAACTTCAGTATGCAATCGGTGTGACATATATGCTTCTTGGCTTTGTTTATCAACAAATAGCACTTTAAATTGAGGTTTACAAAGAAAATGAAAATGTTACTGGTCATGTACCATTTATCTCCAAAGCCACACATGCTCAAAGAGAGTAGAGAGTCTTATCTTGTTACTCAGCAGCCACAGATACACTTAATAAACACCACAGATGTATAGATATAGACCATCACCACCCCAGTGGTAATCTGTGAACACACATGGCCATTTTGACGGCTGCCCTCAGAGAACCATCATCCAAGCCTTTCTCCCTGAGAGTCTCCCCTAACACATGTACCTGCTTTCCATCCTGCCCACACCTCTTCTCTTTGTGGGATGAAAAATGTACTGTTCCAGGTGTTGAGAGGAAGGGCGGGTAAACACTGTTGGGCTCACCACTGGTTTTATTCCACTTCAGAGAAGTGCAAAATATGACCTCCACCACTATGCCATGGTAAACAACTATGTTTATGAACTCCCGAAGCCTGTAGTCTCCATGATACACGATATCGAAACTGATAAATCTTATCTTAACCAATTTGTATGAATCATAACTAAAGTGTCAGAAGGAACATTTTCCAGATGCAGATGGTTTGTGGAGCATCCAGGTTTGAAGAAACAGTCCTCCCTTGATATGTAGATGATGGGACTAGGTAAGGCGCATACAACACATTCCTTTAGTACAGTCGTTAAATTTGTGGATAACACACATATGTCAGCCAGATTTTCTCAGGGCACGCAACATAGCATAGGTTACAGTTCAGAAGGGCACTATATGTAAAGTAGCTATTGTGCAATGGGTATACATGCTGAGAAAGTTTCCTGAAGGATAGACTGTGCCCAGAGCCTTTAACACACTAAGATATTCTAAGTCAACAGAAGGCCTATGCATCAGTCTTTATCAAACCTATTTGACTTCCTTAAAGATATGATGAACTTCCATCTCTAGCCCAACTAGTTCTTTAAATTATATTTCTCACTGTTTAGAAACTAAACTGACTAACTTGGTCAATTTACCCACATTTTTTTAAATGAAAATCTTGAAAAAGTAAACGTTTGCTTAGCACTTCTACATCTCCATTTCTGTGTTTTATTTTTGATGTTTTCCATAAAAAATTAATCACTTCCTGAAGTCTCATATTTTCTTATATTTTAGTGTATGTGAGTGTAGTGTGTGTGTGTGTGTGTGAATATGTGTGAACATGTATATAAGTGTGTGTGGTGTGAGTGTTTATGGTGTGGCAGTGTGGTGTGGGTGTGTATATGAGTATATGTGAGTATGTACATGTGTATACAGGAGTGTGAGTATATATTCATAAGGGGTTGGGTATGTGTGTGTACGTATGTGTGAGTTAATGTATATGTGATTAGTGAGAGTGTGAGTGTACGTGAGTATAAGTGTGTGTGTGTGTATATGTGCATGTGTGAGTGAGTTTTTGTATGGCATGTGATATGTAAATGTGTATTGTGTAACTGTTTGTGTTTATGAGGGAGTCAGTGACTGTGAGTGACATGTATGTTATGTGAGTGGGTGTGTGTCTACCTGTATGCTCATGAATGTGTGTGTATATGAGAGACTGTGTTTGAGTGCTTATGTGTGTGGCTGTATGTGAAAGAGAGAGTTTATAAGAGAGATACAGACTGTGTGTATGTGAGTGTGCATCTTGTGAAGGTATGTGAGTGTGTGTGTGTGTGTGTGTGTGTGTGAGAGAGAGAGAGAGAGAGAGAGAGAGAGAGAGAGAGAGAGAGAGAGAGAGAGAGACTGTGTGAATGTGTGTGTGTGCAATGTGTTACAGCATGTGCTTTGGACTGAGTCTTCCTCCTTGCACTATAATTGAGAAGCATAGGGGCTCTCGGTTTTAAAACATGCTACATAAAGCAAGAACTAATTTGAAAATTCAAAAAAGAAAATTAATTGGGCTTTCTATCATCCAGACATATGAATATGACCTCCCCAAGACAAAGATATTCTGGAATTAATACTAAAGATGTCCAAGTCTCCCTCCACCCATATAAGTCCTAGGCTCCAGCAGTGGCTTGTCCAACACTATGACAATATAATCCTTCGTCTTCTGGAGTCTTTGAAAGCCTTTGGCTGGCTGGCTTGTAGTTGTTTTTTATTAAAATTTATTGTAGATTTAGCATTCTATCATTCCCTGTGCTAAAGCAGGGTTTTATCATATGGAAAAGGTTTCAGGCCATCTCATCTTAGGGGAGGGGACTCAAGCCCAGGCTGCTGGAGTCACCACAGAAATCAATGAGCAGCATGTGATAGAACCTTGCCATAAGCCTGATTCTCTAATTGCCTACTTCCAGGCACATGTTTGTATTTAACTGACTCTTAATCCTAGCACTTGGGAGTCTGAAGCAAAAGGAACAACATTGTCAGGAGTCTGAGGACAGCCTGGGCTATAGATTAAGACCCTTACACACACACACACACACACACACACACACACACACACACACACACTTGGAAGGAGAGGGAGAAAGAAAAAATGGGAATATTGAAAGAATAGCATCCAATAGTAAGTTTATTTAATAATTCTTGTAGGTCTTAAAAGAAATTACAGCACCATTCCCAGTTTATTACATTGTAATATTATAATTGTTGATGTAGGAATCTTAAGTGTCCCCAGCTTCGATGCTATTGGGATGTGGTGGGAGATGAGGCCTAGTGAAAATATGTAAGGTCACGGGTCATTCATTCCAAAGGGACACTTGGAACCAGGCTCCTCCCCTTTGCTCTGCTTCACAATTAAGACTGAAGTAGGCAGCTTTCTTCACCACTCACTCAAACAATGGCGGAGTGTCCCACCTTGAAATGTTCCGCTGGGTAGCTCTTTCCTGCAGGCCTCATGAAACCTCTTGACACTTCACTGTCTTCTGTCCAAAGCCCTGCAGAGTTCGGGGCATGGGGCAGGAGGGGTGGAGAGGAATCCAGACCTTTTTAGTCCTTGGAGGCAGTACAGTGTGTCTAAATCTGCCGAGGCTTCAGGGCCTAAGAAATCAGCTTTAAAAACAGTGGGGTTGGCTCCGTCCTCTCATTAGGAAAACAAAGCCGAGCAAGGTGAGTTGGCCAATGAGCCGACTCCCTAAGAGAACCCAAGAGCCCTGGCTTTCAAGGGCTTTGCCACCGGTCCCTTCTATATCCTGAGCTGAGCACTTTGTGTCCTTCCTGCCCAGACTTTTCTCAGTAACGGTCAGTACTTGGGAAGATGTTTTAAAGGTTTTTGTCACTGGGAAGACTGCTGGCTTCCGTCTCCGACGGCCTGCTCTGTCCTCCCTAAGTACGGGGAAAGTCCCACACCGTCTTGCAGTTGCTCATGGTGAGATTGCAGCTTTTATACTTTTTAGCCTGTGTTCGGCTTTATTAATGAGAACTTCCCAAACAATCTATACAACAACGTTTTATATTTTCTTGGCTCACGGCTCCTACAGAGTGTGGATGGCTCTTATTGTTAGCTTAATGTTTTTAGAACAACGTATAACCAATATGTCTTGTGAGTGTAGGAGGGTTTTATTTACCTTTGAGCACTCTGGTCATGTTTTGTTTTGTTTTTTGTTTTTCTTCTGAGTCTATGCAGCCGTATTTTCTCTAATAACTGGGCCACTTGTTTTTCTTCGTGGAGTTATTCACGGAGATTGTGATGTTCAGGGTGCCCTGTCGGGTCGTTAGCCAGAGGACCTGACACTTGGTGTGGTGAAGAGACCACACAAGTGTTTACTCAGCAATGCATATAGACACCAACTTAAGAGGGGGTGTAACCTAACCAGGAATGGTATTTTCTTCTATTTACAGTCTAAATGTCATATCTGATCCTTAATGTACGCTCATGAAAGATGTTGTCCTAAGGTTCCAGGACAGACACACAACAAATAAACCAAAGATTACTTGTTCTTGGGATTGAAAAAATCTGACCCAAGTGGAGGATTGTTTTCTAAGAATACTGTAGTCTCGGAGGCTATTACAGCAGTTCAACGAGTAAACTTTGAGGCAAGCAAGCAAGCCATTGTGAATAATAATAAAGATCAGACACAACCATACAAAGGCCTCTATCTGCCCCCAGGCTGCTCAAAACCAAGGTATTCTGCAGAGGACCTTATAAGCTCTTCTTAATAATGTGGTTATTGAGATGGAAGAAAAAGAGTATTTTTAATTTTTTTTTTGTTGAGTATTTTCTTTACTTACATGTCAAATGTTTTCCCATTTCCAGGTCTCCCCTTTGAAAACCCACTCTCCCACCCCCACTCCCTCTGCCTATGAGGGTGCTCCTCCACCTCCCTACCCACTCCTGTGTTCCTGCCCTAGCATTCCCTTACATTGGGGGCATAAACACCCTCAGGCCCAAAGGTTGCTCCTCCCACTGATGTCTAACAAAGTCATCCTCTGCCACATATGTGGCTGGAGTCATGGGTCCCTCCATGTGTACTCTTTTGTTGGTGTTCCAGTCCCCTGGAGCTCCCGGGGGTCTGCCCAGTTGACACCGTTGCTCCTCCCATGGGACTGCAAACCCCCTCAGCTCCTTCCGTCCCTTCTCCAATTCCTCCCTCGGGGACCCCGCTTTCAGTCCAATGGTTGGCTGCAAGCTCTGTATTGGTCAGGTTCTAGCAGAGTCTCTCAGGAGACAGCCATATCTGGCTCCTGTCAGCAAGCACTTCCTGACATCCACAATAGTGTCTGGATCTGGTGACTGTATATGGGATGGATGCCCAGGTGGGATAGTCTCTGGATGGCCTTTCCTTCAGTCCCTGCTCTGCACTTTGTCTCCATATTTCCTCCTGTGAGCATTTTGTTCCCCTTCTAAGAAGCACTGAGGCATCCACACTTTGGTCTTCCTTCTTCTTGGATATGGTCTGTGAATTGAATCTTGGGTATTCCGAACTTTGGGGCTAATATCCACTAGAACACACACGGTATGCACTCACTGATAAGTGAAGCTTTTTTACTTTCTTAATGATTAATTGAATCAGTTGGACTTAGGAAAAGTTTTGCACTTCACTAATGAAACTAGAATCTGTAGGAAAAAAAAAAACATACATTCAACAGTGTGATAGCTCTTCAAAGTAAGTAAAAGACTTTCATCCACTTCCCAGAGACTTGATCTAGTTACAAACTAGTACATTCCTTTTAATTAACAGCTAAAGTTAAAATTTATTAAATGACACTGTGGTCTTATACAAGGCCCCAACCATAGATACAGAGAGATCCTTCGTAGCCCGTCATTGTGGGGGTTTGTAACCTAGATCATTTCTTCATTTTAAAAGAAGGTAATTTAGCTTACAACGGCAAATGTTTAATTATCAATTTTAAAATAATCAGCAATTTTAAGTTTCCTCTTATATAGAAAGCATTATATGTAGATTACTGACGATTAGTGGCTTCCTTGCTTTGAGACTCTGCAGATGGTCTCCATAAAGTCACAATGAAGATGAGAATGAATATAGGCACTCTGCTTTCAAAGCTATGACTCTCACTCGAGAGACCCCATCCATGAACCAGCACACAGTTCATGTGTGTGCCTCTGAATCTATGGTTCCAACCTTCATTCCCTGCTTTTAAACCCAGCTAAGAACTATCTCAGATCTCTCTCCTGCCCCACTAGACCCAGGCATGGGTCTTTCTGATGCCACAGTTATGTGTTTTAGTCTCTCTTCTGCTATAGTTGCCTGTCCTTTCCCATCAGCCTCGCCAATCTGTGATGTACCCAGGATTGAGCTCCTATTAATTGTGGGAAAGCTTTTCTTGCAGCCTCTACCACTCTATGCTACTCCAAATACCAAAAGTGCCACACTAATGGTCCCACATACCGAGTTCTACTTCTCATCTCTGCATCTTTGACTGAGGATTTCCAGGGACGAGATGCCTCTTCCTCTCTTTTTCCTTCTCCTTGACAATCAATTCCTAGTCTTCTTCTGATACTCGGTTCAAGAGAGTCCTCTCGAAGAATTCTCTCATTTTCTTGGACCAGAGTAATGCCCCTCGTCTGGATTTCTTGATCTTTTTTCTTACAACCCTGTCTGTGTTGGTAGAAAGGGCCCAGAAAGTCCAGAAGAGCCTGTATGAAAAATGCTCTTGTCCCCTTGAGCCCTTGCATAGAGCCTGTACCACTGTCACCTGAAGAATTTAATGAATGTAATGCCCATCATCATGGGCTTCATAAAGGCAGAAATTGTCCCTGGCTCCCTATTGGTTCTTCTTTCTTTCCATCTTTCATATGCACATCATAGCACCTATGGTCCCTTGTAAGGACTCAACAAGTTTTAGGAACACACACACACACACACACACACACACACACACACACACACATTAGGCTTGGGCAAATAAAGAATGTAATAGATTTTTCCATGGCTAGAGACTGAAACAATACTAACTGCTGTACCATGGCAACAATTCATTGTTTTGTTTTTTTTTTTAAAGTATCTCTTTTTAAAAGTATTTTTTCCTTTTATCATCACAGGAGTATTCCCAATTATTTGTTTAAGGTGAATAAGAAAATAAGAAATACAGGATGAATGATTCTGTAATATCAACAAATTCACCTAACTAATGTGCCATGACAAGAGGCAATTGGTAAAAGTGGCACTTTGTATGTAAGTAAGAAAATAGCATGAAGCTCCATAAAAAGATGGATTTTCAGGTTATTAGATGGAGGACCAGAGAGAAAAGGAAATGAGATGTGTAGGTTTGTAGTAGCATTGTATTTGTTTGCACAGCACTTGGATAAAATCTGATTTAGGGTTGGTGTGTTCACATAATGATGACCTCTCTTCTATAAAATCAAATGAGTGAATTGTGTGGAGGTGAAAGCCTGCCCGCTTCTTGCCTCAAAGCTGGAATTAACTATAAAAATAAAAGAGACACACATGCCTTTGAAGAGCTTTCTAATAGCTTGCCACATAATTACAGCGTGTCAGCCTGACCCAGTGCCTTCTTCTTCATCTAGTGTCTTCATAGCGTGGACTAATACAGCACCTCCCTGTCTGCCCAGTATGATTCTAGAACACGCACTAAGATACCCATGTTCACCCTGGGAAAGCCTTCTGTGCATCTTCAGTGATGCCCAGCTTTTGTAAAGCCAGCTGTACAGACCCTCACTTGTGACTGGCTCACTGACTGCTGGGAAGTCACAAACTATTCTTAGGCCCAAGTGGCCTGAAACCCCATAAAGCCCATCACAGATCAAGGCTATCTACCAAACCACAAACAAAGAAGGAAAGAAAGGGGGAGAGAGAGGAGAGAGAGAGAGAGAGAGAGAGAGAGAGAGAGAGAGAGAGAGAGAGAAACCCAAAGGCTACATTCACTACTACCTCAACTTTCAGTGCCCAAATAGAGTCAGGAGTAGCTTACTGAAAGGCATACATTTTCAGAACTCTATTATTGAGTCATTTTATCACCCACCATGCAAATATTACAAAATGTACCTAGACAGCATAGGTCAATTACTGACTTACCTATATGATGCAATCAAGAGACACAATAAGCAGAAAGGGATGAGCTTGTTGCTCATGTAACACAGCGGTGCTGTTTTACAGTTAAATTCCAGCATAATTGAAAGTAGTACCTTCTATAATAATACAAAGAATAACAATACAAAGTATTATACAGTAAATGCGTAAATCAGCAGCATGGTCACTTGTTATCACTATGAAGTATTATATGCTTATGTAAGTGTTGTACAGTTTTATGATTGGTACATTAGCTAATACCGACACAAAATATTAGTAATGTATTGTGATGTGGCGCTATGGTAACTCCGGGATCACTAAGCAATAGAAATGCATCACCTCCATTGTGGTCTTATATGACCACGACTCCATATGCAGTCCATCATTAAATGAACTATCACTATGAAACCCAGGGCAGTAATCTCAAATCAAGATTAAGCCCTCTGTCCAGTCCTCTACACCATTGCTAGGCTTTCAGTGTCTCAGAGATCCCAAACAGCTTTTTATCCAACATGTTCAAAGAAAAGCTATGTCTTCATCTTTACATGCCATCATCATTGAATTTTCCATCCTAGAGTATGGTTAGAAACCATACTCAAGACCAATCTAGCCTTGCAGGTATGTGCCTATATAACTGCATTTCTTGACCCTAATTTACCTGATGAATTACTACCTAGGGACTAAGAAGTCTCTCCACACCTAAAGCTTATGTTTATTGATGGAATATGGAGCCAGAGAGTTTAGAGTGTTTTTAAAAGGAAAAATGTACCCACATTCTTCTTTGTAAAGATTGAAGGATTCACTTCCATCAAAAGTCTTGTGCCTGAGGAAGATTTTTTTCATACACTCATTTGCATACTAATTCGATAAATGTCTATCCAGGGCCTCTGGGAGTCTTTCATTGTGAAAGAAACTAAAAAATACAGCCATGAGCCAAAATTCACTAGAGGGTGTTTAGAAAGGGAAAGAAAGAGAGCAGTCAAACAATTAAATAGCCTTTTCTGAGTCTTGTGACCTGAGACGACTGGACAGACAACAGAAACGTGAGTTCGTTACTTTTCTTCAGGAAGAAAGGCTTTAGACTCTGTTCTAGCTCAGAGTTTGAGGACACAGTCCCTTGTGGTGGAGATGCCAAGGTAGCAGGAGCATGAGACAGCCAGTCACATTGAGTCTGCAGTCAAAACACAGGCAGATACAAGCCTGGGCTCAGCTGCCTCTCTCCTCTGCTCCTTCTCCATCCAGGACTCTAGCCAATGGGAAGGATAGTACCACCCACATTCAGGATTCCCTCCTCAGTTAGACCTTTCTGGAAACATCCTCACAGAAACTCCCAGAAGCGTATGTCCATGGTGATTCCAAATCCAGTCAAGTATCACAAAAGAGATCTTTAGGAACTATTGTGGGGGAAACACAGCTACCCGTAAGAGCAGAATAGACTGTGAGCCAAGCCAGTTTGCCACCCCGTGTCTTCAGGCACCTACCGAGGGCCTCTCTTCCATACCCATCACCATTCCATCCTGGATTATTTTTTTCAATAAATCTGGGCATTGTTTCATTTCTTTCCAGTGGTTTTGGAATGACTCTTTACCAGTAAGAAGAAGTGCACCTTGGATAACTATAATTAAGGAAAGTGTCTCGAAAGAGTGCTCAGGAAAAATGAAATGTGTGAACAGCAAGGAAAGGTACCAAAATGCAAACTCTTTGGACAGGTTAAAATCTGTAAAGTGGCCAATCAGCTACCCAGGATTTTGTGACTGTATGAAAGGACTTAGTCCTAAAACATTGTATGCCTATAAGAGAATGGATACAATTTTTATAGTAAGACTTACAAAGGGCTTACTTGTAAGGAACTCTTCTAACATGTTTCACGAACTGGTTCATAAAAATGGTTAGTTTTTGTTGTTTTATTTCATGGTTTTGCATGCATGTGGCACTAAGGTTTGAATCCAGGAATCCCTGTATGCCAAGTACACGCTCTATCACTAGACTGTACTATCCACCTTGAGTTATGTATCTTTTTTCACTAAGGTTGAGACACAGCTACCTAAGAGCAGCTTCAGAGTTAAGTTCCAAAATCTAGGCTCCAGGTCATTGCACTACATGACTTTTCCTTTAAGGTACAGAATGGCCCATAAACTGCCAGTCACATTTCTGTACAATTCTGAACAGGTCCAGGTACACAGATCACAGCTGCTAAGCTGTTCTGGAATCCACCCCATCTGCTCTCACTGCCTCCACTCTACATCGCCATCCCGCCAAGATTGGGAGTCAATGACTGGGTGGCTTATCTTTTCTTACATCACTTCCTTTACTACCAAGTTTCTCCCCCTGTTTGAATATAAGATCCACTAGATAGGGAACATGTCAGTCTGTCATCCATTGCCAAACTGTGCCCTAAACATATTGGGTATTGAGTAGGTGCCTGTAGGATGAAGAAATTAATAAGCAAAAGGTTATGTGTGATATCTGCAATTATACAATACACATGATTGTTTAAAAAAATAATTGATTATTTACTTTTATTTCCGCCATGCAATGTATTTGGCTGTTTTTCCCTACACCAAGCAATTCTCCAATTATCTGTGAATACCAACCATAGATCCAACTGCTTAATTCAATTTTGAGGCTAATTATCTGGAGTTAGGAAGGTCTCACAAGTAAAAGGCATATAAACTCATAAGATCAATCCCCCAATTCCCCCAACACATGTCCATGGTAAATATGTCAACTGTAAGTGCTGGATTCCTAGTCTCTCCTGGCTTCTGTTTACTTTGGCTACAACTCATGGGTTCCCATCAATCCCTCTTCCTGTACACTAATTTGGTATTAGAACTCACAGAACACAGGGAAATATGTTTATTATTTCGTTATGAAGGGTATTAGAAAGGATACAAATGAACAGCTAAGTCAGCGGTTCCCAACCTGAGAGCCATGACCCCTTTGGGGGCCACATATCAGATACACTGCATATCAGATATTTGCATTATGATTAATTACAGTAGAAAAATTAGTTATGAAGTAGCAACAAAATAATTTTATGGTTGGGGTTAGCACAACCTGAGAAATTGCATTAAGGGTCACAGCATTAGGAAGGTTGAGAGACACTGCTCTAGATGGGGGGGACACAGGGCAAGACCCAGAGGGTCCTGAGTGCAGGAGCTTCTGTTTCTAGATGGTTTGGGGCACAGTACCTTCCTTCATAGCACAGGAATGCTCCAACACCATTATACACATGACTAAACCTCTGAAATCAATGGGAAACTTCTTGAGATCTCTTCAATCTCTAGAGAATAGGGGTGAACTCAAATTTCTAAGCCTCTGCCAATTAAGCTTGATGGCTCTTCTGGCATCTAGCATCCAACCTCTACAACCGGCTCAAGTGAGGTATAAGGGTCTTATACGTAATATTCAGCTGCTCGCCTACCTACTCGAACACTCAGAAATTCCAAGGATCTACAAGCTCTATGATAATTAAAAGGGATGAGAACCATGGTGTACTTTTTATGTCACAAAATCTCTAATGAGATCGATTGTAATTCCACTTGTCCCCACAGTTCTGCTTCGATTACTATCACATCCCAACGGTTTCCTTGGGCAACTGAATCCATTTTACCTCATGAGCCCAGAGCCATCCACACCTGGAGGATTCCAGTCCTCAGTTACCCACAGGTTGCTGGGTAATGATGATTGTCAGATGTGAAAGATGAAGCCCCAGCTTCCTCGTGTAGGGCTAGGGACATGTCTGAGGCCCACTCACACTCTAGAACTCTGCAGGGTCAGAGTTCTCTTCTTCTTGGCCCGTTGCTAGGGAATCCAACAAACACATTGCATTATTTTCTAAAAATCCTCTTCAGCGATATGGCTGTGTGTTAAAAAAAAAAGATGTTCTCCTTGTCAGTTTGCCATTAAAATAAGATTAATTCAAAAAGTATAGAGAAATTGGTGTGACTCTATGTTGATGAGCCAAAGTGTTTTAGGATACTGGAGTGCCTCAGATCACTTCAGCCCTAAAGGTCACCGGAGACCTTTGTTTCTTTCACAGATGCTGAATGGACAGACAGCATTTAACACAGAGCCGTCTCTGCAATAGAGCAGGAAGACAGAGAGCTGGGGACCAGCTCAGTATTAAACACTAGAAACTGTTTTCCAACTGTTCTAAGAGTCGCACACACACAGTGATGATCATAGACGGGGAGGGAGCCTCCCAGCATAAACCATATGTGAAGTAACTCGTGAAGAAGGACAGAGCCACCCATCCAACAAGGCTCTTCCCTTCATCATCCAAAAGCAATGTCAAGGAGCAGAAGTGCCAGTTTGGTTAAAGAGTCTCAGAGACACAATGGACATGCTTCTTTCCTGCCTATAGGTAGAGGGGGAGACAAGGTCTTAATGTAAATTAACTAAGAACTGCACTCTTTCCCTGTTTCTCAAAAGCCTTTGAGAGTCACTGGCCCTTAAACGAGGAGTCAGTTGGGCACTCCTCGATGTCCTCATTTAAAATGAAATGGGACCACACACCAAGACATTAAACTAAAGATTTAGTAGCAAAAAGAACTGCTCCTAAACCCGTGCTCTGTAAAATCCATGTGGCTCATAGAGAATGACAATACCATAGATCACCTGCAATTATGCACCAGGAAGGCTTTGAGCCTATGCATCCAGAAAGCTCTCTTAGGAAATAGGCATAAACATTGAATATCATATCACAGCTAAACTGCCTCCTTGTGCTGTCCTGTTTATGCAAATGAGCTTTACTACTGTAATTTAATCAGCAAGGTTTCTTTTAAAAATGTTATGACTGCTGATATCCAACTTCAAGAAACATGAATCTTTTACCATGATGCAGGGTAGGAGTCTTTCAGAAAAACACTTAGAAAAAAGCATTGCTCTGTCCTGTGGTGACATCTGTAGATAATGTACATGACACCCCTGAAGGCTGCTCTTTGAAAGACTCTGTTAATCTTTTATCATATTTTAATATTCATAGTCAGCAAAGAAAATCCCAAAGCATAGATTTGGATATGTGGACTTACTCTCCTGAGATCAGAACTCAATAGCCACACTGATATATGAGCACAGAAATAAATAATTACAAGTAGAGGCAAGGAAGATCAGGAGTTCAAAGTAGTCATTGGATACATGGAACATTTGAGGCCATCCTGGTTTACATGAAGCGCTTCAGAAATAGAGGGAGGGGAGGAGGAAGAGAGGGAGAGAGAAAGAGATCATTGCAAACACCAAGGGCTATTTTTCTCTAATCTTTTTTATTGCATGTCTTCACTATCTAATAAGCAACTGTAAAATAAACTACTTCACAATGTTTTGACATGCACCAGGAATTAAATTGTAAAATGAGCACTTGAAGAGAATTTAAAAATACTGTAGACTAAGTCTAAGGAGAATGCACAATGAAGAAAGACATATCTTCTCTGACTTCTCTGCCACCTATCACTCCTGGTTCGAGAATTAAATCACGCTGTCTCTACTGATGCATAGGACAGATGTGAGACAAATAGGTGACAACTGTTTCAAATTCTTTTTTGTTTTGCATACTTTCTCGTGGCGTGCATCTATTTTTTGTTTTGTTTTGTATACCTTCTTCTCTTATATTCTTTACAATTACAGAACTCATCTAGTGACCATGTCAGTTGGCTAGTAGCTTCCCTAAGCTACCTTTCAAAAATAATAGAGTCAGACATGGTCATAAATGCCTATAACCACAGTACTGGGAGGCCGAGGCAGGATAATCTCAAGTTAGAGGCCATCCTGGATTACAGGGGAACACCCTGCAAAAAAAATAATCAAGCAGAAAAAGCTAAAGAAACTGTATGCAAAAGCAGGACAATTATCTTATTATTTCTAAGGTCAGAAGGTTCTGTGCTGTGTGATATGTGAGAGTATTAGTCAGTACTTGTTTGAGCTATGGCTGTATGCCTAATGCTCTTCATTTGACTCCCATTGTATTCTCGTGAGTGCTGTCATTTTCCCACCTATTATATCCAGGAAAAAAAAAGTGTGGTTTGAGGTTTTTCGCATCTACTGAGCTCATCTGGTTTTGCAGCCCTTTTGAGCAGGAGAAAGGTGGGGTTTGATACCCTATGTCAGAGGTACACAACTATATTTAAACTTATTTTTGATGTTTTGTTCTGTAAGAAAATCTAGAAAAGGAAATGTCTTCAGAAATGGGCATTTCAGTGAGTAGGTTAGACCAGCTGTAGATCCTGTGGCCACGCTTGACGTGCTCAGGGTGTAACGTCAAAATGCTCATCGGCTACAAACCCTTACTCTGAGACCTCCTGTATTTATAATAAGACCACACTAGAATCAGCATGTCTTGAACTGATCTGTTGAAAACACACCATGTAATACAGTCAGATTTCTTCCAGGCTGCCTTTTTTCCTGGTAGGCATACTGGCAATGAAAGATATGAAGGCATAAACTTGGCAGCCCATTTCCAAATGCCCAGTTGGCCTTAGACAGTACTAAGCTCATTATATGCATTTATTGTGCATGGGCTCACAGCTGTCCAAAT
>JADRCC010567039.1:0-17141 GCA_019843855.1 Hylomyscus alleni
ACACACACACACACACACACACACACACACGCACAAATTAATAACCTTATGCCTTGAGTTTAAACATTTTATGAATTTATGTTGTTGATACTTGAGACTAAAGAAATAAAGAATCTAGCTTTACATTTTAAAATTTGTTGATTGATTTTATATCCTTTGAAATATTTTCAAGGATATTTTATGAACTGGGTATTGCTAGCACATGCCTTTAATCCCAGCAATTGAGAAAGAGAGGCAGATGGATTTCTGATTTCGAGGCCAGTCTGGTCTACAAAGTGAGTTCTAGGACAGCTAGGGCTACACAGAGAAACCCTGTCTCAAAAAACAAACAAACAAACAAACAAACCAACAAAAAGAATATGTATGTGTTATGCTAGAGACATGTGTGGACTTGGTAGGGTTTTTCTAACCTGTTAGAATTTACTCAATCACATTAAATTCACAAGCTATATTAGTTTCATGGGCTATAATCTGACAGGCAGTCTTGATAGTCAGATTTCCCTTGATAGCTGACCATTAGTCAACAAGCATAGTTTTCAACCATAGGGTAATTTTATTCATTATACAGTTGGGTTAAAAGGGCCACGGCAGGGTTCAGGAATTCAAGATGCCTTCCTAGAGGAAGGGTAAAGAGCTGATCCAGATGTTGCGCATCAAGGCAGGAAGTAGGTAAGATTACAATGACTTGAGTTGGAAAGCTGCTAGAGTTACCATGGAGTCATGGCATGGGGTATTGGATGTGAGCTGGACCTTAGAGTTGAATTGAATTATAGAGATAATGAGAAGGACCTTGGAGGTCACAGAGGCAAGGCCCAGGACATCAGGAACATGAAATCAAGGTGTGGGACTAGGTCCAGGCAGACAAATGGATGGATAAATGGATAACAATTTGAGTAAGCTGCATTAACAGTAGAGATCAAGTTGAATTGAAACTCCAGGGATGGGTGGGCATTCTCTTCTTTTCAGTCTCTGTCCACTCATATACTGGATAGGCAAATGATACAAATGGGTAGTCCATGGTAGATGTGTAGTGTTAGCTGTCTTTTGTTTTGTTTTGTTTTTAATGGGGGTCCAGGTGAGACTGTCACACCCATCCTCAAAATGGTGTTTCTTTCAACTTCTCAGGCTTCTTTATTTTTTATGCAGTTTTAATATACCCCTTTACCAATTTGCCCTGATTACTTTAATAAGTTTATAGGGGAGATAAATTATTTATGAATCTATACCTTCCATGTGGTATAGAGCATGTAATAGCATTTATCCTCTCTCTGCATTTGCACTCATGATTGAGGTAAATGCTGCTTGTAAAGTGGAATTATCAAAGAAAAAAACACAACCTGAAAGCCCCTGTTCTTCTTAATGTGGTTCAGAGCAGGGAACAGCCTGAAATCAGTTGTATGTGTGATGAATGATACGCATGTTATAAATATAATGACTAATAGTCTCACTGAATGTAGATTTATTGTCTAAGTGGGTTTTTTTTATTAAAATTGAGTCTATACCCACACATGTGCACATGTATGCACATGTATTTAAGCCAGAGAACAACACTAAACTATGTTCTTCAGTTGTCATAGAGTTCAAATTTGAGCGAAGATCACCCATTGGACTGAAGCTTGCAAAGTAGCATGACTCTGTCTCTCTAGCATTGGGATTACAAGTGTGCACCTCCACCACATCTAGCTTTTTATATGGGTTTAGGAAGACATGACTCAGGCCCTCACACTGACTGCACTATCACCACTCAGTGCCAGAAATTGGTTTTTGAGACTCTAAAAACGAGTATGACTTTATTTGAAGTCATCCTTTATTATTATGTATGTAGATTCAGACCTGACAAATTGTACCACCCATTCGTAACAGCCATGTGATGATTATACAAAAGAAGTCCATGCTGATCTTGTTTGCAATCCTCACACGTTGACGTTGTTGGTCTACAGCGGGCCGTATCTGAAACAATGGGCCACTTGTCTAGATTCAGTTTGTCTCTTCTAGAGGATGAGACTGCGAGTACTTTGCAAGGTATAGACTCAGAGTGCCCTGTTGTCCTTTCCACTTAGAGGTCAAAGCAAGGCACAGGGAATGGGAAAAAATCCATACTAATAGCAGGAACTTGAAAGTCACTTGCCATAATGTGTACAGAAAAATTGGGGTAGAAGTTTGAATCCGCAATACAGCCAACATATCCTATTATACAATTAAGCCTTGTTTTTATATGTCAGTTAAGCGCCGCATTTACAGAAATTCTTTCAAGTGAACCTGGTCTCTCATACCAATCAGAAACACTAACAATTCACTTTTAGAAGTCATTGATAACTGCAACATGACACAAACATTGTTACTTAATATTTGGAGTTGGAGTAATAAGATACCATTGGAAAATACATTCCTAGCAACAAGTTTATATGAAATTGATACCCTGAATGATAATTAATATGCAGCAAGCTAATGTTCTTATTAGCATCCTAATTTCCTGTAATTAGGGCCTGATTTGCTATAAGGCCTTAGCCCTGTGGGAAGAAGCTAATTCAGAGTGGAAGGCAAGAAAATACATCTTTCTTGTAAGACACTTTAATCTCTTGATTTGTATTATTCTGGAGGAGGCAGGATGATGGAACATACAACTATTGGAAGTAAAAGACTTTTCTACAAGAGATGACGAAAAGAACTAAAATTAGGTTCTTCTTTGATCTGTATGCCTACATTTGTGGTGAAAGACAGGTAGTCATAGAAGCATAGAACATATTCGCTTTAGAAACTATGAGAATCATTCCATGATGCATGTTTACAAATATTCTCATGTTCTCACAAGCTTTTCATCGAATTATGAATTATGGAGTTAGAATAGATTTTATAGTCCCTCACCAAAAATCCAGTAGCCATTGCAGAATCTTTCACTGAACACTGCTGTTAGGTGACAATTGGTCTTGCCTGGAACTTTTCCAGTGATAAGGAGCTCTCACATCTATAAGATGATAGACTGTCCTATAAATGCAGTGATGAGTGCAGATTACAGCAGTCAGCTGTCTCCTCCAACAGTGTTCTCCATGCCATCCCAGTACTGTATGTCCCATAGTGAGCAACAAAGATGTGCATTCTTCCCACATTGCCAACGGTCATAGTTTTCTGGCTCATTTTATTCTAGCTCGCATTTCTTGTGCTTATCCTCACTGGCTTGTTATTTCAATCTCCATGTTCTGGGGTTTCTGTATCTATCTAGCAATGGTACTCAATATTCATTCCTTTTTACTAGTATTATTACTTACAGAGACCTCCAGATATGAACATCACAATCCAAGGACAACTTAATAGCTTGGAATTATGCAGAACTGGTGCCTGTGCAATGACCTAATAGCAAAGATGGGTGTCACTACAGAGACTGACTACTGACCTCATTGTTAGAGGAAGAGACTGAGATCCAGAGGAATTATGGGACTCATCAAAGAGCTATCTCATCACTGGGTGGAAAGATCAAAGTGAAAATAAATAATGGAAATGCAAAATTCAGGTTAAAAATCCCAATAGTGAACATATTCTAAAATATTCCTTGTTGGTTTTTGGAGTACAGCCTTAAAGGAACCAACATCAACTGCACTTAACTTCTGGTTTCCTGTTTGTCACATGATTTTCTAAGAACTTCACATTATCATCAAACCAAATTATCAGAGCATTCTTCAAAAGTGGGATCTAATATATCTAGTTTGTGTGTAAAGGAACTGATAAAGAAGTTATCTTGCTCCGATTTCTTGCTAGTTGGAATGACAGTTGAGGTTCAAGAGAATTTCTTTCCAACTTGAGGATCCATAGGTAGCAGGTGGTTTTAGTTTTCAACAAAACACTTGGATGGTGAAGGTAGACAATTTTCAGCTAATGATTCCTGGCAAAAAATGCAAATATAACACAAGTCAAGAGAAGCAAATAGAAAGTTGGGACATAGAAGACTTTTACATTTGGAGTTGGTTGACTTTCAGAAAATATTTCCAGGCAACTCATTGAAAACTGAATTAGCCTTTTCAGTGAATAATGGCAGAACAATTAGATACACTATAAAAAGATTAATCTCAAAATTACCTGACAACACAGAAAAAATTAACTAGAAATAGAACATTCATGTATGCATAAAAGCTGAAAGTTTGAAAGCTTCAAAAGCCGGCATAAGTGCATTTTCTCTCGTGGGAGGAAAATAGTTCTTAAATATGACGCACAAACTACAAATCTTAGAAGAAGAATAATGGTAAGTGACATTCCACTAAAGTGACAATGTGCTCTTCAAGATACACTTAGGCAAATGAACAATCAAGTCACAAGCTGGGAAAAACACTCCCGATACATATGTCTGACAAAAGCCTCTTTGGTGGCACATTTAACCAGCTCTTACAAGTCAATAATAAGTTTGTGAACACCCCAGACAAAATGGAAAAATAGTTTCAACATATTTCACAAGAATGGGGCACAGATGGTTCAAAGAACATGAAATGATGCTTCAGCTAACGTTGGCGGAACACAATGAAAGCGACCCCGTTTCTTACCAGTGGGAGTGGCCTACATTAAAGGGCCCCACAATACCAAATGTTGGTAAGAAGAAAGAACTGAAGCTGTTATTTATTCCTTCTGGGAGTGGGATAAAACCATCAGAAACAAGTTCGTCACTCTTTAATGATATGATTTGTTTGTATATAAAGCTAACTGGAAGTTTCATTCTAAAGGGTTCACTCAAGAATAATTACAACATAGATTCACTCTAAAGTTTTTATGTAAAAGTAGCCAGAACTTCCTTTTATTTAAAAAATATCAGAAACAGCACAATTTCCTACCATCAGCTTACAAAATTAGTTTTTGTTTATTTTCAAGGTAATATTTCTCAACAATTAAAGGAACAAACTATTGACATATTATTATGTTCAGGCTTCAAAAATTATGCCAAAGGAAAGAAAGCAAGATTATTTGAGTGAATTTTCATGAAAATTTAGAAAGTTCTGGAATGACCCACAGTGGCAAGATGGTAAGAAATGGTTGCTGGGATGAAAGGTAAATGAACCTGACTATAAATGCTCAACTGTGATACATGTTCAAATCCATATTTTAAAAATTATTAATGTAATCCAACTTCCTTTTTTCACAGCAAGGTAGGGTATCTTTCCCTCTGTTTGTGAGATTCTTAGAAAATAACTGGGAGATGAGAAAGGCCTTACCCAAGAACATTCATTCAGGCCTTAAGTCTGGTTCATTGCTATTTTAATAACATATCACTATATAAAAGGAATTCTGCCCCAATGTCTGCAATGTCCCCAGAAAATGTAGTGAATTGTGCTAGAAGTGTTGCTTTTCAGCTGGTGAGAGAATTCAGTCAGACTTCAAAATGAGAGGTTCTTTTCCCTTCCCAAGTTCCCATAATTCCTCTGTCTTCCTAATTTGGTTTTAATTTTTAGAGAATTATGTACAATGCAGTTTGAATACATCCACTCTTTCCTTAACTCTTCCCAGACATAATGTCTCTTTCCCATCTGCCCAACTTTGTGTCTCCCTCGCCCCTTTTTTACCCCATCATTACCAATTTGATCTGCTCAAGAATTCTGGGATGTGTGGCTTCCACTGGAGTGTGGTTGACCAAATGGGACTGCACACTTAGGAAAAGCTGACCCGCTCTCTAGGGACTGGGTCTCAAACCCAACTTCCCTTTCCATGCTAGCGTTTGGTCTACCTAGGGCTTGTGCAGGTACTGTATAGGTCTTATGAATGCTGTCACAACCACTGTGGGTTCCTATGGGCTGCTGGGTCCAGAAGATACTGTTTCATTTCATTTATCTATCACCTCTGGCTCTTACACTTTTTCCATCCCCTCTTCCACAATGATTCCTGGTCATTGGGAGGAAGCATGTGGTATATATATTCTACTGAGAGTTAAGTATTCTGCTGTTTCTGATTTTCTGCATCTTGGCCACTTGTGAGTCTCTGCTTTAGTCACCATTCACTACAAAAAAAAGTGTCTCTCTTAATGGTAAGGAAATGAATCAATCAATAGGTATAATGATAAGTCACTAATTTAATTTTAATACCATGTCCATTTATCAAAAACAATAACAGTAGTTTCTCCCTTAGGGTCTATGGCCTATCTACCTATAACTTCAGGGCTGTTACTAGTACTGGTGTGGGTTTCATCCTGCGAAGTGGAGCTTAAATCCTATCAGAACGTGGTTGGTAACTCTCATGATGTTTGTGCTACAACTGCATCAGTAGGCAAATCTTGCCAAGTCAGCCATTTTGTAGCTCATTGTCTTCACAGTATGGTAGATTGACCATGTTTGTCCCTCCGGTAGCTTCCTTAGAGCCTTCCAGAACTATGAGAAACGGTAGGGAGGAAGCTTCAGGGTCAACACTAGTTTGAGTTCTCCAGCCTACTGTCAAGTTCTGGGGGATAACCAAGAGCATTGGCAATAGCTGGTACCTTTTGGGGGTCTGTGGGAACTTACAGTCCAATAACTCCAAAAGCAACCCATTCCTGGCACTGGGTTATTGCTT
The DNA here is from genome assembly GCA_019843855.1 of Hylomyscus alleni. Lineage (NCBI taxonomy): Eukaryota > Metazoa > Chordata > Mammalia > Rodentia > Muridae > Hylomyscus > Hylomyscus alleni. The sequence continues at coordinate 6,520 of JADRCC010567039.1, forward strand.
GTTAGCCTATAGTGTCTAGTGGGGGCATTGTTGCACACATGCACATATAGAAGCTCTACAGTATCAGGCTTCCATATGCTTCAAATGAAGCACACATATCTGAAGATTCAAAGCTAACATCCAAAAATGAGAGAGCACATGTAACCTTTGTCTTTCTGGTTCTGTTCTGGTTTACCTCACTCAGCATAATGGTATCTCATACTAAAAGCGAGAACAATAATGAACAAATTATGTTGTCCTATAGTCAGAGAAAACAGACATCAAAAGTAAGATGATATATATATATATATATGTATGTATGTGTATATATATATATATATATATATATATGTATATATGTGTGTGTGTGTGTGTGTAAAATCATGTTTATTTACTGTGTGTAAATTTTTGCCTGATTAAATGACTTTTCACACACACACATATACATATCCTTTGACTGTATTTTAAATAATTTCCAGATAAATATTATATGTCAAGGCATATAATATTGCTATCCTGTTTTTTCTATGCATTGTAAAAGTTCTTCCTACTTTGGGTAAATATTTCTACCATGTATCTGTGTTTACGTTGACCCCTGCTGTACCCTAACTATCATAACTGTCACTGTCAATGCTGACCTACTCTTTCTTAATTTGAACAAAGGTCATTTTAATTCGTATTTTCTTCATAATCAATTAAATCCAATATTTTCTTTAACTGTATCTATATTCGTGTCTTTATAAATTCCATTCCTGCCCCTTTGAGCATTTTTAGTGTTAGACTTTTTGATTTAATTTATATATTTATTTTTGGTTTTATAAGGCAGGGTTTCTCTGTGTATAGCCCTGACTGACCTGGACCTCTCTCTGTAGCCCAGGGTGATCTAGAATTCAAGGCTCCACCTGTCTCAGCCTTTCAAGTGCTGGAATTAAAGGCGTGTGCCTCCACACCCTGCATGACTTTTATTATTAACAAACTTACATACTCTGGCTTTCTTTCTCCCTTGCTCTCCCACTCTCTCTCAAACAGCTACCTCAATTGGTTCATATTTGTTTTAATACAACATTCTTATGTGTAGACCTTTTTATGCTTCTATTGCCATTTTTCCATCTTTTAACTTGAATCTGTCTTTGAAATGTGAGGGGGAAAAAAACCTCTAAACATGAGTTAGAAATTTTCCCTTATTGGGCACAACAGTCCCAGGTAGTTCTGTTCATGTATAAATTGAGAAAAAAAAAAAAAAGAGCCTTGGCTCTAGCAGGGCAAACAAAGCGCACAGCACCTGCCCAAGGCTTGAGTAATATTTTAGTAACTTTACAAATAAGGAGACATTGTAGGCGAAGAGAAACAAACTATGGTGATAAAGAAGCCCAAGACAATGTTCCGATCCACACCATCTTCAGAGACAAAGAGCATCAGGAAAGGTGTAAGGAAATCTACTTTTAACTGAACTGTTTGAGATCAGGTCCACAAAGGGTCGCCTAAGTGGGATAATGTTCCTCTGGCCTGACACGTGGACCTTAGCATAAAGAGATCTGGGCATCGTTTACATGACTTTTTCAAAACATTGACACAGAACCACAATGAACCAAAACCTTGGGATTATTAGGCAAACTATTAAATATAGTTAGAATAAAGGTAGACAAGTGCCATCATCCCAGGGTTTAGCTGTTTTATGTGACCACAGAGATCTTTGTCATCTGTATGTGAGCTCCGCCTGCTGGCCACAATGAAGTAAAGTGACCCTGGAAGAGGGTTTTAAAGGGAACCACTAATTTCATGCACAGGATGGCATAACTTTTAGAATAACTGGGCTTTGTAGAAGTTATATAATGGTAATTATACACTAAGGAAAGAGGCTTATTTTCTTTTAAATTGTCTTGTGATATATTTGAAGAATGACTTTTCTAAATGAAATAAGGATGGAGAAAAGTTATTCTCGTTTGTGTTGGTAAGGGCACAGCCTAATTTAATCTTAACATGCATATCTTGGAAATCTATATGAAACATTAACCTCGATGCCCAAATCTCACTCTCAGTAATATGAAATAGGTAATCACAAAAAAAAGCAAAGTGAGGCATAAGAGGATCCGAGAATCGATGTATTTGTGGAAAAACAAAAATAAAGCAGAAAGCAAAATTTCTTCCACAATGAAGAAATTGTAAACATAGGGACAGATTCATTAGGAACCCTTGAAAGAATATGCATGTTTTATGCATTATTAACAGAAAGTATGTGACTTAATTTTCATTTTGTAAGAAAAAATATGAGAGAAATAACATTCAAGGAGGAAAGTCCATTGTGGTTTATAGGTTTAGAGGTTTCCGATATCATGGATGACCCCACTCTTTCTGGGCATGTAGTAAAGTTGAACATGTGAACATCATGGAGAAATGTAGGGTGGAGTAGAATTGCTCTTAATGGCCAGAAGGAAGAGCTAGGCCAACAGGAAGAACCAAGGGCGAGGGCCGACTGCCCTAGAGCACACGTTTAGGGATTTGCTTTAAATTCTTCAGTCCCACAACCCTCTAACAGGTATCCAATCTTCCTACCTAAGAACGAAGTCAAACTGATAGGACCGGAGCATTCCTGTTCTAATTGTCTGGAAACTGCCTCACAGACATACTCAGAAACCTGCTTGCTAGTATCCTAAGTGTCCACATGACAATCAAGTTGGCAATCGCTCCTACCCATCCCAGAGAGGACCCATGAGGAATTAGTCGGTGGGGCCATTGTAAGGCATAGAATTACTGTTCTCAGCAGTATCTTATGTACTGGGGTGTTTGAAATTAGATGCTTCATTTCAGATTCCAACATCCTAACAGGCATGCCAACTTGGCCAAGGTGAATCTCAGTTTCTCTGCTTCTAAACTGGATGTGTTAACAGTACCTGCTTTTTAAGGTTTCTTCAAACATTCAAATAAACAAGACATTCAAATAAATTGTAGAATCACATCCTACTTTAAGTCAGCTCTTGTGTTTCTGTGTCCAAGTGCATTCACATTTATGTTCCCATCTATGAACAGATGGATTTCTTCCTATATTTATCCTAAAATGACAATGCTTATCCTATGGAGTTGGGCTTAAAGATAATTTCAGATTGTCTTTGTATTCATATGTGTGCATGTAAATATATTTCAAATGTTGAGTATGTATCTCTCACATATAAGGTACTGAAATATCTTTTACTACAGAATTGTTAGGATATTAGCAAGATCCCTTTTGAACAATAAAAAGAACTAAAACTAAAATTTTAATACTGTATTTAGATCTTCTTTCCTTTTGATCAGGTGGCCTCATATTTGCTGAAAGTTGCAAATAAAGCAGGAACCTGAAAAGATTCATGTCAAGACTTGATTTTTCTAGCACAAAATATTTATAAATCTGGGGAATTCTCCAAAACAATGCATTTCTCATAATCTTCATGATATAAATAAGTGTAGGGTGTACATCAAGAATGTTCAGATAGTCAAATCAATGAGCAGGAATCTGATCTTATGCAAGAACATGTTGTCTTTCGGTCATGTGTCATCGTGGAAAGAGATAAAGGGAAAGAGAGAGGGGCCACGATGAGACTGCTTTAGTGTAGTTCCCAAAGATACATCTGTGCATCCCTTTGGTTCTATTTCATGATATTCTTTAAGCAAATCTAACTTTGCCTTACATACTGAAGTGGCCACAAGTATATCTTTTCACCCAGAATAGTCTGCTTATAACATCACCTTATGAGTAATGGCCACAGTTAGGCTCATTTGAGTATCATGGTGGATACGGGCCTCTGGTTATGTGCAAACATTCATTTTGTTTTAGGTCAAGACAACCCTTTTCAATACCCCACGTCAGAGGGCTGTAGAGGACGTTATGTAATCACTGGGTGGATTTATTCAACCCCTTCTGATGTAAGCAACTTGAAACCTGTAAACTAGAAAAAGGTGACTGGGGTTTTGCTCACCATCTGGAAAACTTGAAAAGATGTGCTTCTGCCCTAGATTGGTGGAAGGGACAGAGTGCCCTAGACAATTCATCCTGCATAGAGGTTCCCCTGGGGATGAGGGAGGGAGAACCTGGGAAGCAAGCGCTAGAGACCAGCACTGCCTACTTGGTAGGATGTGACATCATCAACTGAAGTCCTGTATGACCATGAACTAGACACCAGCTTACATGCCATCACCAGTTAATTTATACTTGCTGATTAATTATATTGTGAAAAAAATTAAATTTTATAATAGGGCTGAGCCAAAGGACTATTAACATACAGGATTTTCCAAGAAAGTTGACTCTTAGGTGAGTAACAAATATTCCTTTGGTGTAAGTTTGTCATAAATATTGTATGAATATTTTTGTATATGAATATTTTTAAATGGCTGTTTTCAAATTCAACTGAGTATTGAAGATTTTTATTTGTTAACATATATATTATTAATGAGCATACTGCCTGCTGATTTTTGTTTGCCATGGTTACTGAAGGGAGATGTAGCACTGTAGTAATCCCATGCAGAGTTCCCTACTCTTCCATATCCATAACAGAACATAGAATGATGCAGATAAAATTTGCCACAGGAACTACCTTTAGGTTAGCTTTGATTTCACAACCAGGAGTCAGCACTGACCAAATCATACTGTGTAGTTATTTTACAAAGCAAACCACAGTCTTGAAGAACTGTTCACAAGACACAAACAAATCTCAGGAGCTCAACTTAACGGTCACCGACCATAAGCCAACCTGAGCAGCCACGGCTTGCTTTTGAGAACATGAGTAGGTTACAAGTCATGAAAAAGGGTTCTTGAAGGCTAAGCTATATGAAACATGTGTGTTTGTGGGTAAACCATGGTTAGAACCTGGAATCTTTAGTGCTTCCGCATGGTATACAAAACTTCTCAAACAGAATGCAAGTAACCTAGTACCTCAAATATAGCTCTCCTCAAGAAACACTGGGAAGGAGTCTCGTGGCTCGACTGTATTCTCACTGTGCCTTGGGATTTGCATACATGACCCAAAATAACCAGTCATGAAGTTCTAAAATCAGAGTTGCATATGTACGAGATTTAAAATACAAGCATTCGGAAGAAAAGCATGATGTATGGGATGAATACACTTGTAACCTCGGAAGTAGCACACAGATTTTTGTGGAAAAGCAAGGAAGAGTGAGACGAAACCAGAAAAAGGAAGCAAGGAAATTAGCCGTTGAGTCACATGAGAGGACATGAGCAGGTCACATGGGCAGACATGAGCAGGTCACATGGGCAGACATGAGCAGGTCACATGGGCAGACATGAGCAGGTCACATGGGCAGACATGAGCAACTCATACTTATTCCTGAGCACCAGGAAAGAGTGTTGCTGATGGACCCAGAAAGAAAAAGGAACATTTCCCTGACTATCAGATCCTAGATGAAAGGTGCTCACCCAGGACTGAGACAGAGAATGTGCTACAATAGGGTCAGGGACATACGGTTCCATCACCATCATTTGGTCCACGTAGCTGAGCAAGACATAACCATGGAGACAAAGGTGACAATGTGCATGAATAAGGGAATGAGTGGTTAGACATATAACTCTCATAAGGGAGGGCAGAGACTATGAGGAGAATCTCAGAAGCTCTTGGCAGAAAAGCCACATGACATTCAGGTATGGATGATTAATTGAGTGATAATTAGATAACCAAGCTCTCAAATTCCTGATCATCTCAAGCAGAGGGAAGAATTAAAAGGACAGAAAAATAGTTTTTTTTTTTTCAATGTGGGCACTGAGGATCACACAAAAATAAGTTTAAGTATGAAGAAAATACACAGAGATGGTATTTCAAGAAGGGAGAAGTGGATAAAGGAGGGAGAGAAGGAAGAGAAATAGAGGGAGAGGGAGAGAAAGAGTTTTAAAATGGCAGAAAGAAATAGAAAGGGCAATAAAATGTTAGAAAAATCAATGGATTTTGGTGAGTTATTGTCTCCCAACTAGGAGAAAAACTAATCCAGAATCCAATTCTGAGTAGCTTTTCCTTAGACTGTAAGGAACTCAATTTAGCTAAGCTGAAAAAAAAAAAAAAAAAAAAAGCAATAGTGTTCAGGTAAAAATAGCCAAAATGCCCTCAGAGCTCCCAGGGACTCAACCACCATCCAAGGACTATCCATGGTGGGACTGATTGTTCTGGCAGCATGTGTATAGTAGAGGATTGCAAAGTAGGTCATCAATGGGAGAACAGGCCCTTGGCCCTGTGAAGGTTCTGTGCCCCAGTGTAGGGGAATGACAGGGCTGATAAGTGGGAGAGGATGGGGTGGCAGACATGGGGAGGGGGGAGGCAACAGGGATTTGTTCTTGTTGGTTTTGTTTGTTCATTAAAAAGGAAAAAAAAGAAAAAAAAGAAATTCTAATACTGAGAACAAAAAAAATAGTCAAAATATACACATATCGGTTCTCATATCAGACAACAAACCTGGCAGATATTAGTAATCTCACTTGAAGTCAGAGAGTAATGTGAGATCAAGGCTCTCATTTTGCTGACTGACATTTTTAATTCTTTCCTAAAGTGATCTATTTTATTTTTGCTATTCAAAATGGATGATTACTTTTATTTCAAAAATACTCAATAAATTAAAATCCTGAGAGTAAGTCAGATACAAATTATTACATTTAGGCTGATCTTGTCCTGTCCCTAATAGACAAATAGTGTTTTCAAATTGATCAGAAGATGATGAGTGCCAAATGAAACATCTAGGCCAAGGTTAGGTTCATGGGCAGAGACTCTTCTTCCCAGGTTTCTTTCCCTCTCTTAAGCACATGCTCTAGCACGCACACACACACTCACTTACAAACATAGCACACATACACACATACATATATACACACACACATACATGTACACATGCATAAACACACATATGCATATTCACACATGTATACACACATACACATGCATACACACACAAACACAGACACACAAACACAGAAAGAGAGAGAGAGACAAACAGAGAGAGAGAGAGAGAAAGAGAGAGTGAGCACATGCCAGACTTTAAAAAGCAAGCTTAAACATTCACAGTAAGTACTTAGACCATCTTCTTTGAACCTGAGTCCTCTGAAGCGAGCATGCCTTGCTTGCACAATTGTCAATTAACGTGACACAACGGCCTCCTAAAAGAAAAGAATAAGCAACTTGCTTTAAAATTGAAAGCAAGTTTGTGTGAATCCAAGGGAGACATAGGAACCCGCCTGAGGCCAGCTCCCTCAGTGTTCACCTGCCTGTCTCATCTCAGGCTTTAAATGACAGCTGAGAGGAGGCCAGCGTCCGGCCTAGTGTTAGGTGATCTGTGGTGGAACCGGCTTTGCAGGTCAGGTCTGCTAACGCGTTACCCCAGCAGAATGTAGTAGACCTCATCACCTAGAAGAATCTCCATAAACCAGAATTTTACTTCCTGGTTGCTGAAATGCCCACTCCTGAGGACGGAGGATTTTGGGGGAGCTTTGGAGTGATCATGCGTTCTATATTCCTCCAACATCCACAGCTACAACAGGGCTGACTCAAGTTCCCCCACTTGTGGGTACTCCAAGGAAAAGAAGTAACAATGCGGGGGTGCGGGTGGAGATCATTCTTATCCAGCAGTTTCAAAGGAAAAAAAGCTAAACACAAACACCAACTAATAAACAAAAAATAAATAAACAACAACAAAACAGACATTATTAGGAGGGACAGACTCAGCGATGCGCATGAGTTACTTGTGCGTGCGCATGCGTGTACGACTTGCCTTCCAGGGTGGAGTATGGCGTTCATATACCCACGTCCATTTAGCTCAGATGAAGGTTTTCTGTCTTTATGAAGAGCCAGGTGAAAGCCTCAGAGCTAGAGCTGTGTATCTTTCTCCTTCCAAAAGGTTTACCAGAACAGATGGCAAAACCGCCAAAGATAGAGATAAGCTTGGTTGTAAAGAAAGGAGACATGATTGCCGGAACTACTTCCAGCTCACACTCGAGCCAGCATTTCCAGTGCTAACCCTGCCTTCCTCCTGAGTGCTTCCAGATCCTCTTAGGTGGAGGAGGGATGTGAACAGGAACCATGCACAGAATCTTATGAAAAGTGTTTTTCTGCCTTGGTACACTCTTGGTGTGAAGTACCGGTAGCTATTTATGACCAATCTGAACACTCTTCACCTAGAAATTTGCAAGTCAAGCATAGAAATTCAGAAGGTACCCACCCCCTGGGAAGCTGAGAAACTGGCAGTTAGTGGGCAGAGTAGGTCTTGGCCTCTGGGGTGGGCTTCTAGGATTCTGAGAGGGCCTTTGTCTGAAATGATACTGTCCAGAGCAATTGAAAATTACCTCTAAGAGCATCTGACAGAGCTGGGCAGTGGTGGGTGGCACGTCTTTAATCCCAGCACTTGAGGGAGGCAGAGGCAGGAGGATTTCTGAGTTCCAGGTCAGCCTGGTCTACAGAGTGAGTTCCAGGACAGCCAGCACTACACAGAGAAACCCTGTCTCCAAAATACCAACCAACCAACCAACCAACCAACCAAACAAACAAACAAACAAACAGAACATCTGACACATGGCAGACTATTTTGCCTTCTTGTGGCTTCAATAGTGTTTGGTGCTGAGTCCTGGTCCCAATTCAGGGAACTTGACTCAGGCTGACTGACTTATTCAAGTCTACTTAATAAATACTTGAACTTCATTTTCATGGACTGAGAATCATTATCCTTCTGCTAATTTACAGGGTCTTAGCAAATAGATGATATGGGCCCTACATGAAGTAACCCTATCCATAAAGCCTTTGCTGTTTATTTTTGTAAGGGTACTTAATGCCCAATGGCAGGACATGAGCAGATGTGACTTGCATAGCCCGTGACAAGTGGAAGATCTTTGTATTTCGCCTTTACCATTCTCGTTTATTTTGCAAGGCCTATTTAAAAGGTAGCCAGCCTTGAAATTCACAATGTTTGAAACGGTGTAGCATTCAACTTTGTGTTCAGGATGACCGTGTTAACCTTGTGACTCTGCAAAATGGGAGCAAGTGTCTTCCTTAGACTAAAGACACCACTCTGGAGGTGGCTCTCTGGTTTTGATAATCAATCGTTCCTGCAGGTAATTACACCGACACAGGGAGTTTGTGAGGCACTACAGCCATCAGTTGCCTCTTCTCAGACAAGTTATTCTGAGTTATATGAGACTGGTGATGCAAACACAGTTTGCTATGGGGACTTGAGAGAAGAAGTGGGAGCTGGCAGGGGTGACTTAAGTTTAACAAAACAAATTGGGTCAACTGGGACATGGCAACAAATGTTGTCTTTAAGTGTTTTATCGAAAGTCCACCCTGAGTTTGTGTCTTGGGTGACTCAAGAGAAAAGCACTGAAGACCGCTGATTAAAATGAAACATACCTATTGATAAAGACAAGTGGAAGGATGATCACATAGTCTCAAATAAGACAAGTGTCCTCATTTAACATGCTCACAGATGCTGCGCTGAGCTATCTGCAGGAGCAGGTGTGAGAGGCAGAACACAGATGCCTTCTGTCATCTTTCTGGAAGTATTCCCTTGACTTAGGCTGTGCACTGGCGATATTTGAAATAATCACGGCAGTATAAACAAAAAATAAGGCAATGTATGCCTCCACCATTAAACCTCATGTACATATAGGCTGCTCAGTCTGTATAGGGGCCGTTTGAGACTTAGAAGCTCTTAGGAAAATGTCATAGTATAGTTAGTATGCACCTGCAAACAAAGGTAGCCAGCATTCCACATACAATAATATGCAGTATAAACCATTTGGTAATATACAGCCTTGCCATTGGCTCTTCTTAGAGAGCTGTACTTGTGCTGTGATAGCAAGTGATTTGTAGTTATAAAAAGTGATACACAGTACACTGTCAACACTACTTGGAAATCTACAGAAAAATTGAATACATGTAGTATGTGGACTTTATTTTTGTGATAGTTTATAAAACAATAATAACAGCAACAATAATAATAGTCTACTTTTTGACTTTATTGAGATTTGTATAATCCACAAAGGTCGATCTATTTGGGATATATATTATGTTCTTGAAAAGTATTTCTTTTATTTTTTGAAATTATTATAGAACATCATCTTCCCCCTTCTCTTTGGTCCTATATATCCTTCTTTGCTCTTTTCCAAATTCAAGGTATCTTTTTTTCCACATAAATACAGCTTGCTAGGTCTGTACAAAGTTACTTGTATGTGTATGTTTTCAGGGCCGACCATTCGACACTGGATAACCAAGTAGTGTGCTCTCCTCTTTGGAAGACTATTCCGCTGTCCTCGGCATCCTTTGGCTGCCAGTAGATCTTTGTGTAGGGTTGAGGTCTCCTGACCTTTTTCCTATCAATGATGGTGTATCTATTGTTGTCCTTCAGCTCATGTCTAGACAGTCAGGTTGGTGAGACTTTATAAGTTTAGCTTCTGGCATTCCTAGAAGACACAATCTCCCTTATCTTTTGGCATTTACAATCTTTCTGCTCTTTCTTCTGTTGTGATCTGAAAGCCTTAGGTGCAGGAGTCATCTTGGTAGATCTAACCATTGGGACTGGGCTCCATAATTCAGCATTTTGATTAGTTAGGCTTTCTGTAATGGTCTCTGTCTGTTGCCAAGAAGTTTCCTTGATGAGGGGGGACAACTACACTTACCTGTGGGGGG
>JADRCC010567042.1:0-13793 GCA_019843855.1 Hylomyscus alleni
CTTGAGGTAGAGTGCTGAATGTACTGACTCTTGGTCCAGCATTAGGGTGTACTTCACCTCCTTAAGGCTTAGTCTGCATTGCTTAGTGTCTTGACTCTTGTCTAATTATGAAATTGTGCCTGAGTGACAATATCCTGAAAGTCCAGGACAATCTTCCTTGACCTTCCCTCAGTTCCCACAGTTCAGGACACAGGATGATTCCCTGAATAAGAAGAAATCAGAACTGAGTTCTTGGGATACACAATGAGCTACTACCTGGAATAAAGAAACTATCACAGCTGCATGGATTAATGTGTCCCCCTGTCTTCTCTTTACTGTCTCCTGTTTGTCCATTCAGTATTACTTTCATATTCATGATACTGCAATTCCTGGGTCTGTAGTCCTTGAGATCAGTTATATATAAACTATCAGAAATAAGTGTTTACACATGAAAGAGAAACGCTGGTTTCTGAGCAGAGACAGTAGAAGGATGACACTCGCCATTGTCAGAAGCCACTCACATCCTGGTCTTCTTAAAAACTCAATAACTCCTCACAACTTGAGTTCATACTAGGTGACAGGCCTGGAGTCTTTATATTGTAATGGACACAGGGAAATTAATAATACAGACTGTGGTGAAGAGGAAGCTCTAATACTAGACTAAGTTAGGACCTGGCAAGATGGTTACAGTCTTACCCAGGACTTAGTGAAACTACAGTTAGGAAATGCATACTGGTCAGTGTTACTGCACAGTAAGTTTAAAGTTACAACCTGATCAAAAGACAGACTTAACCTGTCATCCTTTCCACCATCACAAGGATACCCTTGCGGATTAACAAACACCAGCACCACAATCTGCAAGCAGACATTACCACCATCACAAGGATACATTTCCTAATATGAAAAACATCAGTACCACATTCTGCAAGCAGACACTATGTCTTGCACTAATGCTTATGCTATTTTTTTTTTTTTAATGAAAGTGGCCTGCACTGCCACCTGGGGCCATGGTGTGTTCTGATGACGAGGGCCATGGCCATAGGCCATGCAGATGTCCATGGTCCGAGCTGCCCCTCAAGCCATGCTGATTTCCATGGGCCCATTTTTTAAAAAATATTTATTATTATATATAAGTACACTATAGCTGTCTTCAGACACACCAGAAGAGGGCATCAGATCTCATGACAGGTGGTTGTGAGCCACCATGTGGTTGCTGGGATTTGAACTCGAGACCGTCGGAGCAGTTCGGTGCTCTTAACCGCTCAGCCATCTCACCAGCCCTATGCTATTGTTTTTAATATTGTTCTTAGTCTTTGAGAATTTCATACAATGTACTTTTCTCTTTCAAATTTTTTATTTTTTGCAATAAAAGGTGAAAATATAATTACATTATTTTCCCCCTCCTCCTTCCAAGCTTCCCATATTCTTCCTCCCTCCCCCTCAAATTCATGGCCTCTTTATTAATGTTACATATATGTAAGTGAATGAATATGGAAATGCAACCTGCTGAGTCCATTCAGAGTTACTTTTATATACATGATCAATCACGTGGTTTTGGATAACCAATTAGCAGACATCTCTCTGAAGAAGATTAATTCTTACAGCACTAATTAGTCGCTTCTAGTTCTCTCTCAGTGAGATTTCCCTCCTCCATTTTAGCATGTCCATTGCTATTATCGTTGTTCAGGTTTTTTTTAAGGCAGCCATACTGTTGCAGCGGCATGGGTACTGTTACCCTGTCAACCTAATAGCACACTTCCTGTCTCTCCACCCAATACTAAGCCTCAGGCTGCCATGTTGTGTTGTAGATGTATGTTTTTGTCTGTGTGTGCATGTGTGTGTACATACATGTGTTGACCTTTTGAGGCTCTCCAGGAAATGTCTGTCACACAACATAATTGGTGCCTGAGAAAGGACACAACAAAACCAATAATTTGGGGAGAAAAGTGTGTATGGTACTGGCTATAGGAAGCAAGGCACGAAACTAAGGCTGATCAGGTTGAGGGGGAATATTCAAGAACAAAATTTAATCATTCTCCCATGTTGACAGTGGCTGAATGGTTCTTGCTACAGTGAGACATGCAACTAAGGCTGAACAATCAGGATTAGATGTGCCTATGGGAAGATTTCCAGAATGGCAATCTTTGTCTAGGAGCTATGGGGTGACAAGCCTAATTGATGAGTGTGGTCCGCCATTTGGATATGGAGAGATCTTGAAAGAAGTTAAAGGTCTAGAGGCAATTTGTGCATCCTCTAATGGTAAAACCAAGGGTTGAGATTGCTGGCAAGCAGCTACAGAGCTTGCCTGGCCTCTGTAGTGTGTAATACGAAATGGATCCAAGAGTGCCATACAATTAGGAAGTTAGGGGTAACATTCTCCACCTTGGCCTCTGATCTGGGGAGTAAACCAGAGAAAAGAGAGGAAAAGAGAAGTGCCTTGGCTTGCCCTTTCTTAACAGCTTAGCAGCCAAAAGAAAAACATGGTAAAAGTCATAGCGAACACCTCTCAGGAGATATGGTAAAAGTGACAGATGGCACTCCTCAAGTCCTGCCTTTGATGATCAAAACACAACAAAAGAAAACAAAAACAAAAAAGCAAAATCTGTGATCTAATAGGTAGGCAGAGGTGTAGCAATGGCCAATAAAAGGAAGTATGCAAGCAGGAGATACTCAATTACTGGAATTAGCAAAGACTTTTAAGACTTTTAAGCTAGAATGAAAGAGCCTGCTACAGCCTGGCTAAGTGAGACTGTGAGACATCTGAGTAGATGGGGTCAGCTGTGGAGGCAGAAAAACAGAGCAATACAACCACTCATCGTTCCTGAAAGCAAAGGCTTCATAAGCTGGTACAATATGAGAGAAATCATCTCTGGTAAATTGGCTTTCTAGAGCCATGCAAAACACCTATCTTTATCTGAGGTGCCAGAGGATCATAGAGAGTGAGAGGCCCAGTAATAACAAAGGCTATATTTGAACCCCAGTTCATTGGGAACATAAATAGAACTATGTTTGTAGAGAACTTGATGTAAGAGGGTGATTCTTCAGGGACCTGAAGACCCGCATGCAGCTTTAATGGCTTTGCTGAGCCCTTTGGTTAGGCAAGATCATAAAGTAGAAAGGCTTTGACAGAACTAATTGATTTAGGCAGACATATAAACAATGTCCATAAAGTAAGAGCGCCGCGTAAAAGACAATAAAAATGTAGAGTACAGGAAGATAATATGTCTAGTTACTCAAAGATAGATGTAGCAATATTTGTTTTGAGTCAGATTTCTGGACCTCCAAATTCATGTGTAAGAAACTCCAAAGATAAATGCTCAAAATATCAGCTGGACTTAAGCAGTATCTATAGAACATTAGAAAGAACAGATAAAGATTATGCATTCTGATAGGGTCACAAGGAACAGTCTCTAAAATGAACCAAATTACAGGCTACAACCAAGCATTTATGAAAACAGAAAAGAAATAATCCTGAACATCCCAGCAGAGTATATTGTACTAAAAGTAGAAATAGAAAGACTAACCTCAGGAAGTGGACAACTAACTAGCGACTAAAAAGATATATATCTTTAATTGAACAGTGGCTCAGTAAATGAATCCAAGAGGAAGGCAATCCTAAAAAAGAAGGGTTACACTAAAATTCTTAACTGAAATATCAGAGAGATCTCAAATAAGTAATGTAATGATGTACATTCTAAGAAAGAAAGCAGGGAAAAAAATGTCCATTCATAATGAGAGAACGAGAAAGAAGAGGAGGAGAAGGAGGGAGAGGAAGAAGAAGAGAAGGAGGAGAATTCATACAGGGGTAAGACTAACCAATGCGGTGAAAGATTTCTTTCTGTTTGTTTTTGAGATGTTCTCACTATGTAACTCCAGCAAGCCTGGAACTCCTCCTATTAGCAAAATTTTTAAATACTGAAAAGATCTTCCATAGGAAGACATTAGATGATAGAAAGATACTACATTTCATGGATTGGCAGAGCTCACACTGTGAAAATGGCAATACTGATTAAAGACATCTACATAGTCAATGCAATCCAACGCAAACTTTCAATGATATTTATCATAGAACTAGGGAAAAAAAAGAACTCACCTAGGAACACAAAAGACCACAGACAATACAATCTATACCAGACTTCAAACTACACAACAGAGCCATAATGAAAAGAGCTGCAAGGTACTCATACAAAACAAGATAAAACAAAGCAAAACACAAAAACCAAAAAACCGTATAGACTAGTGTAATATAAAGTAAAAATGCAGATTTGAGTCAATATGGCAACAACCTACATGGTGAAAACCATGTAGGGGAGTGGATGGCCTTTTCAACAGTTACAGGGGCATAACTAGATAGGCACTGGTGAGAAGATGAGATTAGGTCTTTGTCTTTCATCCTATAGAAAAATAAATTTGAACTGTATAAGGGACAATAACTTAATATTAAAAATGCAAAATGGTGCCTGGCAGTGCTAGTACAAGCCTTTAATCCCAGCGTTTGGGATGCAGATGCAGGCAGATCTCTGAGTTTGAGTCCAGCCTGTTCTACAGAGCAAGTTCTAGGACAGCCGGGACTACACAGAAAGACCCTGTTTTTTTAAAAAAAAAAAAAAATGCAAAAATGTTATAAACACTAACATTACATTTGTACCAACATGAATATAGCACATATGGTCTCAAAATTTTGGAGAAAAAGAATATCACACCAATTAAGTTACTATATTTGTGATGCTTGTGTGTGTGTGTGTATGTAAAGAAAGAGTTTTGGAAAAGAGCATGTTAAGACAGGGACAAAAGCGAGAACGGACAACACAAGAAGTAGGAAAAAAAGATCACGGTGTACACCACTGAATATCAATTTTTTACTTTTCTTTGGCTTGCAGCCTTATTTTCCCTCTTGCTGTGATAAAATACCCTTACACACACAACGTAGTAGAAACAGTTTAATACTGTTCCTGGTACAAGGGCAATGTTTTTATTAGCTACTTTTCTCTTGTGATTAAACACCATGACCAGGCAACTTAGAGAGTAATGACTTTACTTCAGTTTATGGTACAGAAGGGCTCAAAGTTCACGACAGAGGGAGGGCATGGCAACAAGCTGCATGGTGGCCGATGCAGGAAGCTGAGCGTTCACATCCTCAACGGTAAACAGGAAGCAGAGAAAGCAAACCGGATGTAGAGGGAGCTTTTTATTCACAAAGTTCACCTCTAGTGACCTACTTCTAAATCTCTTCAAATAGAGCCAACAACTCGGGGAACAAATATTCAAATGCTTAAGACTACAGGGTACATTTCTCGTTCAAATCACGACACTGTGAATAATGGTGAGAAATTTAGGGCAGCAGGAGCTGAAGCAGCAGTTCATATTGCTTCGACAGTCAGAAAGCAGAGGAAGACAGAGGAACGGTTGTTCTCAGTTCACTTTCTTTTCTTATACAATCCAGGATCCTAGATGGTTTGGTTCCTCCCACAATCAACAGGTCTGAGCACAATTATCCTAAAACAAACAAACAAAAAACCCCAACACTCGCCCCAAACTTTGCCAAGACTGATCAGAATCAAGGATGAATGGGTTAGAAGGGAATTTCCAAATTTTTCATACTTGCAGAGTTTCTCTCCAGGATAAATATTATAGTAGACAGAAAGCTCAAGGTAGCACAATAATACCTTGTCACATACTTCACACTTGAAGGGATTCTTTTGAGAATGAGCCCTTTGCTGGTTGTTAAAGTCTGAAGTATGGTAAAACATTTGGCCACATTCTTCACATCTGTAAAGTGTCTCTACAGTAGGAAGTACCTTGTATCTAACAAAGCCTTAACAATTAAAGTATGGTTTCTCTTTAGTATGAATTTTTGTGGTATTATTTAAAGTCTGAAGTACAGTAAAGAGTTTTGACACATTCTTTACCTTAGTGGGATTTTCTCCAATGTGAATTTACTGGTGCTTATTAAGTCTTCAGCACGTATAGAAAACCTCACCACATTCTTCCCATTTGAAAGGTTTCTCTCCAGTATGAAGTAATTTGTGCAGAGTAAGGTATGAATGAGTAGAGAATCCCTTTCCACATTCTTCACACTTGTACGGTTTCTCTCCGGTATGAATTCTCTGGTGTTTAGAACGTCCTGAGCGAGTACAAAAAACCTTCCCACACACGTCACACTTGTAGGGATTTTGAGAATGAATTCTTTGATGTTCCTTAAGGAGTGAGGGGTAGCTATAGGATTTCCCGCATTCTTCACATTTGTAGGGCTTCTCTCCAGAATGACCAAGTCTATGCCTCATAAGGTATGAATGAGTGGAAAAGGCTTTCCCACACTCCTCACAGTTGTAGAGCTTCACTTCAGCATGAATTCTCTGATGCTTAGAAAGTTCGGAGCGAGTTCGAAACATGCTGCCACATATTTCACAATTGTAAGGTTTCACTCCAGAATGAATTCGTTGATGTTCCTTAAGGATCGAAGGATAACAAAACGTTTTGCCACACTCTTCACATTTGTATGGCTTCTCTCTTGAATGGCCCAATTTGTGCCGAATGAGGTAAGAATGAGTAGAAAAGGCTTTCCCACATTCCTCACAACTGTACAGCTTTACTTCAGCATGGATTCTCTGGTGCTTAGAAAGGTCTGAGCTAGTTCTAAACATGCTCCCACATACTTCACACTTGTAGGGTTTCACTCCAGAATGAATAATCTGATGTCCCTTCAGGTTTGACCGATAGTAGAATGTTTTCCCACACTCTTCACACTGGTAGGGTTTCTCTCCAGTATGAATTCTTTGGTGTTGGTGAAAGTATGTTGACCTACGGAATGCTTTGCCACATTCTTCACAACGGTATGGTTTCTCTCCAGAATGGATTCTTTGATGTTGCTTTAGGGTCGAGGGATAAGAAAAGGCTTTCCCACATTCTTCACACCTGTAAGGATTCTCTGCAGAATGAATTCTTTGATGTTGCTTCAGGAACGAGGGTAAATAAAAGGCTTTGCCACATTCCTCACACCTGCAGAGATTCTCTGCAGAATGAGTTCTTTGATGCTGCTTAAGTAATGAAGGGAAATAAAAGGCTTTCGCACACTCCTCACACTTGTAGGGCTTGTCTCCAGAATGAATTTTCTTGTGTATATAAAGTGCTGAGCGAGTACTAAAGGCCTTGCCACATTCTTCACACTTGTAGGGTTTCTCTCCTGTATGGATTCTCTGGTGTATAGAAAGTGCTGAGTGAGCACTAAAGACCTTACCACATTCTTCACATTTGTAGGGTTTCTCCACAGGATGAACTCTCTGGTGCTGAATAAGGAGTGAGTTCCAATCAAAGGTCTTGTCAAATTCTTGACATTTATAGGGCTTTCCCTCTGGTGAGTAAAAGGTGAGATATGAATGAGATCCAAGCAACATTCTTTATGTTTATAATGCTTATCTTTAATATGAAGTTACTCATATTTTTACAGATAAATGGGAAACTATATTTCCATACTATATTAACTGTAGTGAAATTCAGAAAATACTATAGATAAAAATAACATAAACTTCTACTGATAGGTGAAGACAAAAGTAGAATATAGAAACACTGAAGCCATACCCAAAGTTAAATGGCTAAGAAATCAATAATACCATCAATAATAATGGAAACTCTTATGTTAACAGAAATAAGACCACTAGACAAACTCTTTGATCAGATATATACAAAAAGTAAAATGTATCTAAATTGGGTGGGTACTTTTCTGTTGCTGTGGTAAATTACTATGAGCAAGGTAATTTACAGAAGAAAGACTTAAGTTAGGCTTATGGTTCCAGAACACTCTGAGTCCATCACAGAGGACCGAATGAATGCTAATAGCAGGAATGATGGCTAATAGCAGAAGCTTAGGCTCATTTTGGGAATACAAACCATGAACCAGAGAAACAAATTAACAGTGCAGGAAGGATTTGAACTCTGAAAGGCTAATCCCAGTTATGTGCTGCCTGCTCCTGGCCCCCTGAGATCTCTCAGACACTGGACCACCAGCCATGCAGCATACATCAGCTGATGTGAGGCCCCTAACACACATACTGCTTGATCTGGTTTCAGTAAGAGAAGATGCACCTCCTAACCCTCGAGAGACCGGAGGCCCCAGGGAGTTTAGAGATCTGGGTGGGTAGGGTTTAGGTGGTAGAGACATCCTCATGGAGACGGGAGGGGGGGCTGGAGGGGATTGGAGAGTGGAGGGGAAGAGGTATGGGATGTGGAACAGTTGGAGGGTGGACAGGAGGTGGGGAGAACATCTGGAGTATAAAATAAATAAATAAAGATTAAATTAAAAAAAAATCTTACATTGTCCTGAAGTGTTTAGTATTGGACATTCCATTCACAGAAATATGTAGGTTGCCTGTATGGAAATAATTTCAGGCAACCTAGAGTATAAAATAGTAATGTAGCACATAGAACTGCAAAATAAGCCAAGCAGTGGTAGTGCACGCCTTTAATCCCAGGACTTGGGAGGCAGATTTAGGCAGATTTCTGAGTTCGAGGTCAACCTGGTCTACAGAATGAGTTCCAGGACAGCCAGGGCTACATAGAGAAACTCTGTCTCGAAAAATCAAAAAAAAAAAAAAAAAAAGAGATTCGTGAACCCATAAAATTCTGAAGACTACTCTAGTGATCTGTTAAAAAATATGCTTCTAGATGTGTAGTTTTGGCTTAGGATGTTATAGTCACAAAAGGAATGCATTTTAAATTGTCACTGAGCATGTTGTAGAAAAAAATGACTAGAATATAGCATAATCATTCATAGTTTGATGAGAAATGTATAATTTACAAGGATGTACATGACATGGAAGAAATTCATGTTTAAAGTTATGCACTTATAGATCTTTAGAAATGTGTGGGAATTTCCAGAGGTGTAGGAAACAGTAAAAAGTCAGTCACAAGGTACACTCAGTACAGTGAAGGACTCTCAACTCATGGTAAACACAAGCAGAGCTCCCGGGGGGGGGCAAACCAAGCGTAGAGACTTAAAGCACCATAGTGACCTGGCAGATGCCCTTCTGTGACAGCAAAGGACATAAAAGGAGGTCCTTACATATGACGTCCACCGAGCTTGTTGTCTCCATGCTCAGAAGAAAGCTGGCTTTCTGTTGGATCTCTAATCTCCCACTCTGCCCTCTGACCCCCTGATTCCTACACACCTGGGTGCATGGTGGCAGCTGCTGGTCTCTTCACAACTGAAGGCTCTTGTTTTTGCTCCAGAAATGTGACCAGGTATGGCTTACAGGATGCAAGACCTGTTTGTGGAAAAACGGAACAGCAGTGTCTGTGTGTTCTCCTGGGAGTTAAGATCCTACTCCATTATTAATCTTCTAAGAAAAGATGAAGAACTGTAGAAAAGTAGTTCATTAAATGCTTCCTGGGAAGCACATGTAGACTATGTAGGTGGAGTCTATAATCCGAAGATCCTTAGCTTCATTACACAGTAAACATGAAAGCTAAAGGATGAAGCATTACTTTAACACGTGTGCACCATGCCTCATGCTACTGGGTTTATAGAATTACAACCAGAATGATGGATGCATATTTCAAAAACCAAACCAAATAACCATATTAAAAACACAAGACATACAATAAAATATTTCTTAGAATGTCAGCAAAGCAAAAGCAGGTATATTAAAGTCACTGCTGCATAGCACAAATCCCAATGGGATGTTCTACCAAGGAAGGAATTGCATGTTGGTGGTGAGATACGAGTTCATTTATGGAAGGGAGACTCACCTAGGAACACAAGATTGCTGTAATTCTCCAACATCACATCCCTGTACAGATTCCACTGAGCAAGGTCCAGACATTCCCACTCCTCTGCAGAGAAATCAATGGCCACATCCCTGAATGACAGCATTTCCTGAATGAAAAATAAACGAATATTATACTTATCAATTAAAACCATAATAATAATAACATAAACAGCAGGATCATGTGTTGTGAACACAATTCCAGGTTTTGCACAGGATAAGGAGAGCTAGAATACTTCTGCCACAGGTGAGTAACATTCCTAAGATACTTCTGATGTGGTCTATGATCTCACCCCTGACCCATCCCCATGGAAAGAGAATGGAGAGATTCTATTATCTCTCCTATTTTACTTTTAAGAAAGATCGCCGGGCAGTGGTGGTGCACGCCTTTGATCCCAGCACTTGGGAGGCAGAGGCAGGCAGATTTCTGAGTTCGAGCCCAGCCTGGTCTACAGAGTGAGTTCCAGGATAGCCAAGGTTACACAGAGAAACCCTGTCTCGAAAAAAGAAAAAAGAAAAAAAAGAAAGAAAGATAAAAAGGCAATGAATATATTTACAGAAACATATGCATTTGTCTTATGTTTTATCTTTTATACACCCCACATACATACACTTTTCACAGGAGAAAGTAATAAGAGAGAAGGTACTTATTATCATTTAATATGTACAATCATGAATATGAAATGCAATGAAAATGTAGATTCTGGCAGAGGTCTAGACTTTTTAATTTGTACAGAATTCAATAGTGATAATAATGCCAGTATACCAAAAAACATGACATGGAAAGGAAGAACTCACAGACTAAAAAAGAGTAACAAGTACTTTAACAAATCACAAATTAGTAAGTGTAGCAATAACATTTGGAGATTTAAAATGCACTAGTCAACACTAACTTTCTTCACCACTGTTGAGGTTCGGTCTGCTGTTATACATTGTAATGCTAAATGGTTGCTCCAGAGACAAAAATGTACAAACATAGACCCAAGTGGTGCTATATGACCTTGCCCCAAGTTATTTCTGATTGGTGAATAATAATGTCAACAGTCAATAGCTGGGCAGAAAAGACAGGTGTGGTTTAGGGTTCCTGGGCTTGGGGTCTAAGGAGAACCATGAGGGGAGAGCGAAGAAGGTAGAGGAGAAGGCATCATGGGGTAAGAATCCTAAAATAATGGCCATGTGGTCTGGCTCACTGGAGTTGTGAGCAGCCCAGACAAAATATGGAAAGTTATATAATGGGATTATTTGCTGAGAAATAGACAAAACAGCACAGAGGATAGACACCTGCCCAGCTCTTGTGCTGAGTAAGGCTTATTATAAATATAAAGGTTGTGTGTGTCTTTATTATGGCACTGAATAGTCACAGGTGGGGTATAAACCCCAGATTGGGATTACATTTTTCTACACCACACCTCCCTTTCCCTGTTTAGGAAGCTATCTGTGCATTTGCTACAAGCCTACAGCAGCTTCGAGCTCATGAAACCGGCTCCTTGGTAACCAGTGGTCAAGAATTATAACTTGTGATGCGACTTGCTATTTTCTCTTATTTCAACATTTTCTACACTTTAGTGCTATTTCTCGTCTTATCACATAGAATTCTCAAAATGATCTATGACGGCAATGATAACAATTTGCCTTTCTTCGATTAAATATCAAAAATATGAGAAATGTACATTTTAATAGATTATTTTGTAGTTATTGTTACAGGTGTAATTTGCAGTCTTCATTCATACCAGTTTCATATGCTCATCTAGTCAAACACCTTCCCATCCTCTACCCCGGCTTACAATGTCCAAAATCATGTTTTCCAGCACCTGGAACCTACTCCATTAGGGTCACCTACAGCCATCATCCAGGGTCACCAATCCATTAGCTTCCTCCTCCTGTCTAACTTCACTAGAACATACATCCATCGGGGTCTCCTCAGGCTTCTCTTCCAACTGACACTGACCCACACTAAGTGTATCACATGGCAACCATTTTTGGTTTTAGTCAACATACTTTGCAATATTATGACTCAGTATGGAACTGGAACCCTGAAATGGATATGGCAGACCACATGTTATAGTTTCATGAGAAACATAGACTGTAAATTTATTTAGACTATTACTTCTAATATCAATGTCAGATGCCTCATTCTATATGACAGATGTCTAAGTGTGTCTATATATAATATTTAAAATATTCAATACACTGTTGCTGCATGTTGCTAATGAAATACTAAGTGCAGTCCATCACATAAACAGTTGGGACTCAAACTCTTACTCATATGGTTTTTATATACATAAATATTACGTACAAAAATTTTATGTACCTAAAAGAAAACAATTAAATACAGTCTTTGAAAGAGTCTGCTGGACATACATAATGTCTCAACTCACAATTCACCACTGCATTTGAAAACAGCTATGGAAGGGCTCACTGACAGAAATAGTTACAATAGAAATGGAGGCAATGATGATGTACTACTCACTCTTATTCCTTGTATATATTTTTACCTCCTATTTATATCTTTCTCAAGACTCAAATTTCTTTTTCTATTGCTTCTCTCCATGGCCTCTGACATATATTAGAGCAACC
This sequence comes from Hylomyscus alleni, assembly GCA_019843855.1. NCBI lineage: Eukaryota > Metazoa > Chordata > Mammalia > Rodentia > Muridae > Hylomyscus > Hylomyscus alleni. The sequence goes on from JADRCC010567042.1 coordinate 12,318, forward strand.
ACCAGTAACCGAATGTCATTACTCAGTACAACTTCCCTTCAGCATTTTCCAAGAAAGACATGTTTAACATAAGGTTACTACATGAGAAAAACAAAAAAAACCAAAAAAACCCAAAACAAAAACATTAATTCCTTCCCTCAGATGGTCACTCAGAAAAACATTAACAATAAAATAAAGAGTCTGTAAAGAAAGGGGTCAGGAATGGACACCATGAAATATTAAACTCCTCCCCAAAGAGGGGGAAGAAATCTCAATTTAGCAGTTGGGTTTTGTGGCTGGATGGGACACCTGCAAAGGTCAGTGGAGGATGTGGCTGCCATTATCCATGTGTGGAACTGGAATTCTGTTCAGACTAAATATAAAGAAGCATTTGGCACACAGTTGAACCTGTGGGGTAAGGACTAAGAGGGGAATGTACAGTTGAACCTGTGGGGTAAGGACTAAGAGGGGAATGTATATCATAAAGGCTGTATCAGTTAGGGACTAAAGAGGGAAAAGGTGAATGGCTCAAGAAGTCCTAGATTAAATGGTTAAGGAGCACAAATGGGAAGAATTCCGGGAAAACCAGAAGAAACATCAAGAGGTCCTGACAGAAATGAATACAAACGAATAATCAAAGAAAATGAACATTCCCTGCAAATGTGGAGAAATATTCAAGCAAGACGAAGAGTAAAATCCTCCCTCACATAAATGCAAACAATTATCTAATCACCAAAATGTAATGCCTTTAACAGAAGCAAGTTAGTGGGAGATTTTTAAAGTACGCATCAAATACAGTCAATAGACCTTCTCGAGTACACGTTTTAAACCTCAGCCAGTGTCAATTAGACGGATTTCTGTCAGGCTGGTGCTAAGCTCAGTGACGGGAGGCATCAGAAGTAGTTATATCCATGAACTGTTTGTTAAAATCTTTAATATTTTTACACAGAATCTTACTTAGCATAACTTCATCTTGAATAATCTATAATATGGAAGATGATCTTGAAGTCCTAATCCTGTCTTCATTTAACAATGCAGAGATGACAAGGATGCACCAAGAGTATGCTTCACTTTTGGTTTGTTTTGGTTTCTTTCAATCACAGGTGTGTTTAAAGTCCATATACCGAAGGGTCTGTAAATTATAGGAGAGTATGTCTCTGCTTCGTGCCTCCTTCTCAGGAAACCACTTTTGGTGCACAAAGTAATGTACTCTTCCCACTCTAGATAATGGAAAACACAATGCTGTAGGCCAGTGACATTAACTAGGAAGTGTCTGTATTTTACATAACAGTCACATAGTCCACAGAAATATTAATACTGAAGATGGCTTAAAGCCCATGGTCCTTATGAATAATAGGCTTTAATGCCACACAAACACTTGATTTGACTTAAAGTGTTGTGAACTACGAAACTCTACAAGAGACAGGCCAAGGAGTCTATGAGGTACAAATCATGAGACCCTAATTGAGCAAAAGCTCTTCAAATTCGCCTTTCAAT
>JADRCC010567046.1:0-11471 GCA_019843855.1 Hylomyscus alleni
TTGAAAGTAATCATTTGAAAAGGTGGCACTGTAAGAACAGCCACGTGCACCCAGAACAGTGTTTGTGAGCTCACTAGTAATGATAAATCCGGATTGGACTCGCTTTAGTGTACCATCACTTTCTGACAGGCCTTGTTGATATTGCCTTCCCTTTTATGCTCTGCTCATGTCCTTGGCATTTAATCCAAGGGCAGAGATGCTAAGTGTATCTGGGCGAATAGGAGAGTCCCTGCCCAGGCATTTAAAGATGAACTGAAGTGTGAAGAAATAGAAGGTTTATCTGAGCTGACTCATCGATGTCCAACAGAGAGGTTCCAAAACATTCAACTCTGATCACCTCTCCAGGTCTCCTTCCCTTTCTCTTCCTTGGCTACATATCCTATCCTGCTTTTTAAAAACTTTTGCTTGTTTACTTTTGAGACCGTAGTTTAATTACTAAATTTCTTCCTTCCCTTTCCTCCCTCCCAACCCCCCCATATACGTGCCCCCCCCCCCACTAGCCTTCAAATTCATGGTCTCTTTTTTATCATTGTTATTTTCATATAAATATATATTCCCAAATAGGACCTGTTGAGTTCATATACTGCTACTCATATGTGTATTTCAGTGCTGACCGTTTGGCACTGGACAGCCAATCATTTTGAAAGCAGGTTTTCTTATTTATTTTATTTTATTTTATTTTATTTTAGCACACTCCTTCCTTTCCCTGGGTTGAGTTAAAGTTAGTTTCTTCGTCTGTCTTAAACTAAGCACTAACGATAAAAGGACCACACACTGACTCCATGCTATGAGGATTAGTGTTAGGGTCTTATCAACCTGTAACCGATGCTCTTTGAGTAAAGACAAATTCATTATAGTATTACCCATAAACTACATGGACCCAAGCTGAGTAGTTTACTTCTTTTTTTTTAAATTAAGTTTCTGTTCTTATATTTATTATTTTCTTACTTTTTCTTTTTCTTTATATTTTCTTTATTTACATGTCATATGATTTCTCTTTTCCCAGTTTCCCCTCAAAAAAAAAAAAAAACCAAAAAAACAACAAAAACAAACCCCTGTTGCCTCTCCACTCCCCCTGCTTGCCACCCTGCCCTCTCCCACTTACTGGCCCTGGCATTCCCCTACACTGAGGCACAGAACCTTCATAGGGCCAAGGGTCTCTCCTCCCATTGATGACCAACTTTGCACTTTTTACTTTTTCTTATAAAATGAAATTTATTTTATATTTATTATTTTTTAACTTTTTTAATGTTAGATTTTTTTTAAACATTAGATATGATTTATTCTTTCTCTAGTTTTTTAAATTTACTTCTTATTGATTCTTTCTAATTTTCACTTCATGGTCCCAAACTGCACTCATCTCTTGTCTCTTCATACCTACCCTCCAACCTTCCTTTCCCCCTCCCCTGCAAGGAAAACAAAAGATCTCATTGTGGAAGCTGTAGTGTGTCACAGTGTATCTACAGTATACCCTCTTGTCCATACTTCTTAGCTTGCAAATATTCACTACAATGAGACTTTGGTCTAGTTCCAGGCCTCTGGCTTCTGCTAGTACTATCACAGTACTGGATCCTAATTGGGACTAGTCTAAAATATCCTGTAGTTGTCCTGTGTCATGGAGATCCTGAAGATTTGGATCTTCAGGACCAGCCTCTTCATACACTCCAGCAGTTCAAAGATAGGGTAGATGTTTGGGGGTGGACCAACTCAAAGCCCTCAATGATGACTGAGCTGGTCAGCCTGCCAGCTCTTCTGTACCCACACCACTAGGGTGAGCTCTCCAGCACTTTCCCACCTAGCTCACCATTATGGCAGCTGGTAAGGGTCAGAGCCAGCTCTCATGTTCTCAAGACTCTAAGGCCAGCTCTTCTGCCTCTTGCAGGTGACAAGGAGTGAAGGATGAAGAGAGGAGAGTGAATAGTTTATTCTACTGTGGCTACATAACAGAGATCCTGTCCTATAAAATAAAACAAAGACAGAAGAAAGAAAAAAAGATAATAGTAGACTTTCCCCTTTAAATTTAAAGTTTCATGTAAACTTAGCAAAGAATTCGGCTTATATTGTTCACTCAGTAACAATTAGGAAAATTCAGTCTGATTATACAGTTATCTGATGTTTCTTTAAGAGCTAGCTGTGAATCCTTCCTTACTAATTAGGTTAAATGAACACTATAAGATTCCTTCTACACAATAAGGAGAGGTTATAAGTAAGATACGACATTTTTGTAAACATAACCATGTATGATAGAATACTTATCAGTATCCTACAAACTAGATTTATCTGGAAATGAGGTAATCTCACTTGAGAGTATGTCTCTACCAGACTGACTTGTAGACAAAACCATGGAGGCATTTTCTTAATTAATATTTGATGTTAGAGGGCCCATGTCACTGGGCACTATGCCACACCTTGGCAAGTAGTCCTGGGTTGTGTGGAAAAACAAACTGAAGGAGTCATGTGAAGCAAGCCAGGGAGCAGTGTTCCTCTATGGTCTCTACTTCAGTTCCTGCTTCCGGCTTCCTGTCCTGCTTGAGTTCCTGCCTTGGTTGCCTTTAGTGATTGACAGGGACCTGGGATGCTGAAGCCAAGTAAACTTTTACTCTTTTAGTTGCTTTTGGTCATGCTCTTATCACAGCAATATAAAGCAAAGTGGACAAACAGAAACCTCCAAATTTATCCAGATAAGAGAGAGAGGAAATGCCGTCAGCCGAATTGTGCACTTCAAGCTGAGATTTGGCAGAACACTGGGAAGAAAATGTCTTCTCTTCTTTTGATACCACACACGTATTCAGTGGACAGAAGCAATCCTGGGTTTTGTAATACAGTTTGCAGAGGGGGATGACTGGCACTCAAGCTTTCTATATAATGTCACAAGACATTTTGAAGTTCCTATTTAGAGGATGTGTCTGTCTGCTGACCCAGCTCCACTGCTTCCTGTCAACAATGATATTATTCTGATCCTTCCCATACTCCGTGGTTACTTAACAAAGTTATTGCAACTCCCAGGAAACAGAATAATCTATGCAGCTAAAAAGCACACTCAGAATTCAAAGCACATGACAAAGTACAGGCACTCCAGCTTGCTCTGGTCCCCATTCATTCCGGTTTTAGAAATGATTCTAAACACAGGTTCAATCTTATAACTCCCAGTAAACACCACCCAAGGGGCTGAAATAGGCAAAGGGTAGGAGAAAACTTATAAATGGTTAACTACCATTACACTAAAGCAGCAATAAAATAAAATAAAACAAAAAATGCACATCAGAGTACTAACTGGTTGCATGTCTGCAGTCAGACATGAGCAAGCAGTGGCAGCGTAGAAGCAACCATGGTTTATCTATTACGTGAGTGGGACACACTGATCTATTAGCAAGACTGTATTCTGTGTAGAGGCTTCTCTTTAAGAAAGTCAGGTAGATAAACTTTTAGAAGAGATATTAAGTGATGCTTCATGGTTAAGAGTCCTTGTTACTTTTTGGAAGACAAAAGCTTGGTTCTCAGCACCCATGTCAGGCTGCTCACAACTGCCTGCTACCTTGGCCCCAGAAGATCCTACCCTCTCTGTGTGTACCCACATGCATGGATACCATACACATATAAGTTTAGAAAAACCTTACATTTCTATGACAGCACATACTTATTTACAATTCTAACAGATTTATTTGAGACATAGAAGGGGAGGAGAGTGAGTGAAAAAGAGCCATAAGTCCCAGGCAATAAAACAGACATGACTTAGGCCTTGGTTGTCATGGTAGCACATAGCATAGTGAAGGACTCCAGAGTGCAAAGAAGAAGGGGAGTTAGAAGATAAAAAACTGAAATTTCAAGAGGAGCTCAGATAGTTCAAGGATATTAAAGAAGGGAGGCCTAGACTGTGAGAAAAGACCTCACTGTGCAAATGCAGAGAGGCAATGTGATGCAGGAAGATAAGGAAGATGGGGTTCTCACTGTTTACAGTTAGTCTGCAACACCTGCAAGCGTGGAATAGCCGGAAATAATTTTAGTCTAAATCAATCAACCAACCAGTCCTACACAACTATGTGTCTACTTGCATTATCAATATCAAAGTTATCATTTTTCTTAACAAGCACTTATAATTCTTTGAGCAGTGTCATGCTGTGAACTAATGGACATACTGACCAGAAAGGAGGCCATGTTCCCTTTCTTGGTATGTTCAGCTGAGTGGGACTGCCACATGCACAAGTCATTGTAACGCAAGGCTGTCCCAAGTGGGTACAAATAGCCCTTTATTGAGCACCTACTTTATGCCAGGCTGTGTGCTAACCTTAAACACATTACTTAATTCAGATTGGATAGAAATCTCAAAGCTATACATACTTAGGTCACTTCCACATATTATGAACCTAAATCCAAAACCAATTCAATAACTTGTCTTAGGTCTCATGGCTGCAGAAACAGGAAACAATACGTTCAAAGTCCTTTGATTCCCAAGCCAGCTTTCCTTTCTGTTCGAATCAGTTAATTTGTTAGAATTTGATTGTATTTATTTGCTTCATAGCCAACAAGAGTTGAAATATTTATTTGTAAGGACTTTATCTGCCTAGCAGAGTGAGGGGAATCTATTTTGGGAGATAGATCAGTGAGAGGCTGAGAAGAGAGAAGCTGCTATGAGATGAGACACCTTCCAGTTACCCAAGGTAGACTATGGAGAAAGGTTCTGATCTCTGAAGAAATTAGCACCTTGCTTTTCAAGTCTCTGTTATTTTATATAACAAAGAAAACAAGATTTTTTTTAAGTATCCCTATTGGAATATTTCACCATGGTTACCAAGTAGAGAGTACATGAATAGAAATGGTTGAAAAGAGGCAATAAATGAATTAATTGAGTTTCTAATTCACACCTAAAATTCACATTAAAACACACACTTACTTGTGTGATAAGGACACAGCCAAAAGACTTTCATCTGTTATTACTTACACTCTATTTTACAGGTCTTTCTGTTTATGTATACCACAGAATTGAAGCCATTCACCTTGTTCATAAAGGATGAGCTTGCTCAAAGCTCCTGGTTTGCAAAGAGGCATATGGCTCTGGTTTACTATTCGAGCGCCCGAGCAGAGGATGCCATTGAGAAAACACTGATGATACATGTGTGGTTCAAGCATTCCTGACCATGAAACAGAATTGCAGTTAGAGTTCACAGCACCACATTAATGTGGTTTTCAGCTTGTACTGGAACATTGTTTCTTGATCTTAACCTATGACTAAATGAGTCTACATTGAAATGTCTCTCTCTCCCTTTCCTTACCCCCCTCTCTCCCTCTTTATTTCCCTCCCTTCCTTTTTACCCAAGATTTCCATATTTAAGTGATGAAAACCGCCCATTGGTTTGATTTTTAGCTAACACATCTTTCTATTGAATGCTGTCTGGCAGTGTGATGTGAAATGTTTCTACATACTCAGAGCAATCTGGCTATTCCACACACCCCCAGTCACTCTGCTCAGTGAAGACTGTGCTTAAGGCAGCTCTTGAGTTTCACTCTTGCCTCCTATGGGGCAGCGGTCAGTAGCAGAGCTGACAGTTATTGCCCAGATGGGCTTTGTTCACTGAACAACCTGAAAAACAAAAACAAACAAATGAAAAGATTAAAGGTTACCTAAGAATTAGAGAGATTGGCAGCACATCATGAGACTCTCTGAACACTTACTTATGGAGATTTTGATCCATATTCCTCTAGCTCCATAGCATTCTGTCTGTACATCTGTTCGTGATGAGAGGAACGTTTAGTGGCTTTGAGTGGGACAGACGTTGGTCTAAGTAATTCCAAGGGCTTTGGAATTAACCTTAGATGCTGTTTGCAAATGCTTGAAATAATTTCTATCCTAATTCTTTCTTTATCATCTGTCTTTTGCTCCTTAATATAGTCATTAATTGTTACACTGAAAGCATCTGCTCCAACCTCTGGCTTGAACACTTTGAAAGAGATATCATATAATTAGTTGAATAAACAACAGTGCAGGCAACATAAGTCTCTCATGATAATTCACTCTTTCCTGCCTCTTCTTTTAATGAACTCAATCAACGGGAGAGTTAACCAGTTATTTATACATTGAGAGTTCTGTGATTTTTACGGTAGATGTTGAGTGTTTGAACAAGGAAGCAAAGTGGATTGAGAGTCCTTGTCAGTTTTGGATTGGCATTGGCAGGAGAGTGAGGCACCATGAAGCAATCTTAGTGAATTTACCTGTTCTTTCAGTTGTTTTCTGCAGATACATGTGTTTGTAGATGTGGGATATGGTTTTATTTATTGAACAGTTTCTAGCTAACCTGTATTTCCATTGAATCCTGACAGCTAGCGTGATGCCAGATATCAGTGCAGATGCAGAGTGATCTGCCTTTCCCCTCCTGCTCCCCATCCCAGTCTCTACACTCAGACAATAGAGTGCTTAAGGCAGATCCCGAGTCCCAGGTTGCCTATTTTGGTGCAATAGTCAGTTGTACTGACAAAGGTATTGACCCAGATGGGATTTGTTCATTCCACAAACACATGGTAGATGCTCATTTTTCGTTGAGCTCTTCAGTAACTCTCAGTTATTCACTAGAAAAGAAAGCAGCAAGGTCTTGGGGCAAACCACCCTGGGGTCCTGACCATGTATTTTGGTCTAGGTACTGAGTAGGGAGTGAAGGTCTTTGGGTTCAGTTTCTTTGTCTTCCCTACATGTGGGCAGCAAGATGTTCGTATGCCAATAGAAATGTAGAGGTCCATTTGCCTCGCTGTGCTTTTACCCTTTCTTCGATGATTTAAATTAAACTTTATAGTGGAAATAATCTGTTCATTGTTCATTAAAAATACATATTAAATGCTACCAGATACTAGGCTGTGGCCCAACTGAGAATAGAGCAGTCATCTAAAAGCTAAATTCTCTTTTCTCAAATGTTGAGCAAGACCAACATTATAAAACAAAAAAATAATTGTTATAAATTGTGATTGTGCCTATTTGGCAGACACAGTACTCTGAGAAAGGCAAACACAAAGTACCTACTTAAGATTAGAGAACTTTTTGAGTGGACATTGTGCAGTGCTGTTGAGTAATGGAATTCCAAAGATATGAATGGTATCCACTACAGTTCGGTAGCATGATAATGCAGAGACATTAAAACCTAAGGGGCAGATGGGGGAGAGGTTTCAGCAGGTAAAGGTATTTGATTACTGGAATCTGTATAAAGCTCAAAGTAGACAAACAATTCTCCGAAGCTGTTCCTCCACATACTTCCCATAGCAAACTTACAGTTCCACCCATGCTCAGGTCCATACATACACATACACACACACAAACAAGTGAGAGTGAAGTTGTGGACATTGGAGGAGTCAACTGGAAAAGAGTACAAGAAGGCTAGCAATGAGTTGACTATTGCCAGCTTTGTTTATCATGATAAATATCTGATTTGATGTTAAAGACAATGGGAAGCCATGGAAGAATTTAAATAAGGAACTGACAGAATTTTGGTTTTTAAAAGTGCACTCAGTTGCAGAGACAACGTGTTGAAAAGAGAAAGAGTAGATACCGGTTAGAATTCTGTGGCCTGGGGCTGGAGAGATGGCTCAGTGGTTAAGAGCACTGACTGCTCTTCCGAAGGTCCTGAGTTCAATTCCCAGCAACCACATGGTGGCTCACAACCATCCATAACGAGATCTGACGCCCTCTTCTGGAGGATCTGAAGACAGCTACAGTGTACTTACATATAATAAATAAATAAATCTTCAAAAAAAAAAAAAGAATTCTGTGGCCTGGATTTAGGCAAAAGATGCTAAAGGATTGGACTTAGGTAGTAAATTAAATAGATATTTTAGAGGTGGAAAAGATGGCTCAGCAGTGGCTGCTTTTGCAGAGGACCTTGATTCAATCCCCAGAACCCACATGGTAGCTCACTACCATTTATAGCTCAGTTCCAGGTGATCTGATGGTCTCCTCTAGCCTCTGAAGTCACTATATGCACACAGGGCACAGCTAGACATGCAGGCAAATCATCCAAACACATAAAATGGAAACACAGAAAAACAACTTTAAAAAGCTAAAATATTTTTTTTGGTAAGTAGAATTGAGAGTCTGGTGGATTTGCTGTTACTGTTTGTCAATTTGATACAAGCTACAGTCATCTGGGAAGAGGAAATCTTAATTGAGAAAATGTCTCCATCATGTTGGCCCACAGACAAGCCTGTGGGACATGACTTTTCTTAATTCATGTTTTGCTGTGGGAGAATGCAGTCCACTGCAGGCAGCACCACCCATGAGCAGGTAGTTCTGGGTGCTGTAAGAAAGTGGTCTGGGCAAGCAATGGGGATAAAGCCCAGTAAGCAGCACTCTTCCATGGCCTCTGCTTCTGCTCCTGTCTTCAGGTTCCCGCTTTGCTTGAGTTTCTTCCATGACTTTTGTCCATGATGGGTGTTAAGATAAAATAAACCTTTTCCTTCCCAAATTTGCTTTGGCCATGCAGTTTATCTCATCAATAGAAACCATAACTAAAACATACGTTGAGTGAAAGAGATTTATGTTGTAACATAACTACTAACGTTTACAACTTAACATCTCAATAAACCAATTATTTGATAACTAGCTTCACAAAAAATATGATTGAGCCTTGAGAACATAGTTCTGAACTGGAAGTCTTCTGTTACACTTGGCATATGAACTGGAGCTCAGCAAATGTACAAACATTTGTGAATAATTAAACTTGGGAGTATTCCTTCTATTCTTAAAATTTATAAGCAAAAGTTAAGAACATATTTTAGCTGCAGGCAGGCACTGGTAGCAGCAGGTGTTCCCCTCTGCCAGCCCAGCTCCTGAGGGATACCAGGCTGGACCCGGCCTGAGCTCTGCATCACAGTGGATCCTTCCATAGAGCGAGGAGCAGCCGGGTCCTCCGAAGTCAGCATCATGAGGAGCCTGTGCCTAGGCTAGGTGGTACGTGGCTTCGGCTGTGGCTCCAAGCAACTGGACATTCTCACCGCCAATTTTCCTGAACAAGCAGTAGACAATCTTCCAGGGGATGTGTCCAGTGGCACTTATGGTTGGGCCAGCGTTAGGAGAGATGTCCATAAAATGGTGGTGAGCATAGGGTGGAATCCATACTACAAGAAAGTGACAAAGTCCACGGAAACCCACGTTATCCACGCTTTCAAAGAGGACTTCTGGGGGGAAATGCTCAATGTGGCCACTGTTGGCTACCTCAGGCCTGAAAAGAATTTTGATTCTTTAGTCACTTATTTCTGCGATTAAAGGTGATATTGAAGAAGCTAAAAATAGCAAACAAATAAACAAACCCCCCAAAAGACAAAAAAACAAAAAACAAAACAATAACAACAACAACAACAACAAAACCAACCAACCAAACAAACAAAAAAACTGGATTTACCCCAACATTTGAAACTCAAAGATGACAATTTCTTCCAGGTTTCTAAAGACAAATTTATGAGTGGCCACTGATGAACAGTCCCCTACCTGTCCACCCACTAGTGTCTCAGTGCTTCTGATACAGTCTCATCCTGGTCATATTTTCAATCAAGGGTTTCCCTGTAGCTGTCAAGACCCTCCCCCCACCCCACCCCCAAGCAGTTAGCGCCATCATGTTGCCTAATACTAAAAAAATTCATTAAAAAAATCAAGACTTTAAATGTAATTATGTTGATTAAAATATAGTACTAGGCCAGGCCTATAATCCCAGCACTTGGGAGGCAGAGGCAGGTGGATTTCTGAGTTTGAGGCCAGCCTGGTCTACAGAGTGAGTTCCAGGACAGCCAGAGCTACACAGAGAAACCCTGGCTCAGAAAAACCAAAATTTCCACCAACACACAAAAAAAAAAAAAGTAGTACTAGAATAGAAAACTAGCATCTTGTAATGAAAATAAAGTCTATGTGTGTGGGTGGAAAAGCAAGTTACGGAGAGGAAAATGAGGACTGGTCATAGTTCCTGTGACCGTGTGTCCTGGCGCTGGTGAGCCCATCCAGCATGCCCTGCTAAACAGAAGCTTTCCAGAAATGTACCACAGGCACACACACAGCTTACCCAAGGAGGAAGATCTAGAGTTACTTTTATTATTTTGTGCATTAATATATTTTTACAATCCTGCAAACTTTTGTGAGCCTCGAGTCACTCATTCCTCATGAGGTCACTTCCTGGTAGTGTCCCAATGCTCTGTGTGGAGTTACTTCAGGTGGAAGTGGCCTCCATCATCCTGCATCAGGACTTTTGCTTTTCTGCACAGTAGTGAGGATCCAGCCCAGTGCCTTACACGCTAGGCAAGTGTGACCACTGAACTAGGCTGCCGGCCCCCTTTACTTTTTAAAGCCATACGATGTCTACATGTTGCCTTTTTGAAGAGTAGATGTTTTTGCTCTTTAACATTTTTTTGTGATTTTGGTTTATTTTCTTCCCATTTGGCATATCTGACAACCACGTGGCCCAGAGATCTCTTGTGTGTGTGTTATTCTGCTCGAAACTAAATGGTGGTCAGGTGCAAGTATGGATTGTAGTTTTTAAGAAAAATAAAACAAGCTGCATTTATAGACGTGCTTGGAATCGAAATGAACACAGGCATCTCCTACTTAACCCTGGCCTGCCCCCCTTTTTAAACTGTGATCCTATGTTTTCAAAGTAAACATAGCTCTCTTTGACCAAGTACTTAAGTATAATTTAAAAGTCCTAGTAGCTTCAGAAACAGAAAAAGTTTTAGTTGCGTATCTTTATATCTCCTGGTTTCCCTCTTACTCTAACTTGGTGACTTGGGTTATTTATGTTGGCAGAGGGTTTACGTTGGATGACCCATAGTTTCGGGCTCTTGACGGCATTGAATCCTCATTTGTTGAATGGCTACAGGTTTGCTGGGGCAGAGCCCTGCCGAGTAGGAACATGCACATTGAAATAGAAAGGTAATTTAACAACACACAGACACACACAGGCTTGGTCTCTGCCTGTGTGTACAAGTAGGAGTGTGGGGAGGGATGGAACTCAGCCCTGTGAATGTGTTCTGTGGCTGAGCTACTCCCTAGCCTTCAAAATAGAATTTTTGATGTTGGAAATCCCATATTTAAATGAAGCCTTAATTATCAATGGATTTATGAAGGAAAGTTAAAAACAAACATGGACAGTACAAAATAGATCTGTGGGGTTATTTTATTTTATTTTTTTATGTTTAGTAAGAATAGCTTCCTAATTATGTCCTCATTAAGTATGTCAACGTTCAGGGCTAATGTCATCTCACATTTTGTTAAGCAGTTGTTACTTTGGAATTATATGGAGTGTGGTTTAGGGCTTAGTAAATTCTCTAGACGTCAAAAACTATTATTGATATATTATAAGAAATTACAGTACCACTTTGATTAGTATGAATGTTTGTAGGCCTTGGAATAAAATTTGACTCTGTTATTTTTAAAAAAGAACATATTTTAAGTAATTTATCCAGATTTCTTAAATATTGGTGGAAAAATAAATAATACAGTTGGAAATGAT
>JADRCC010567050.1:0-15263 GCA_019843855.1 Hylomyscus alleni
CGTGTTCATGGTTGAGGTTTCTCTTGAAGATATGAGGACACAGATGACCCAGAGAATTGCGTACAGGTGGGAATCTTGTATATATTTGTAAGTATTGTATAAAATTGCTTATACACAGAGGGGAAAATTTTAAAGACACAGTTGTGACTGTATTTTGTACATTTGTTAATAAACTTTTTATTATTTGTCTTGAATTTTTATGGATATTGAATGCATCTGTGTACATCTGAAGAAACCTTCCTGAAAACAGCGCAGGATTCATGAAATCATACTTTGACTTTGTGTGGCGGGTTGGGGAGGCTGGTCATTTTCATTCATTTTTTCTTTAAATGTGTACCCCCTCAGGGCTGGTATTTGGAACACCCTATAAGAGTTCTAGGGTGATGCAGTGACACATGTGGGCAAACTTCACATAAATTATGCTTTTAATTTTAACACTCAGGACAAGTAACAAGGAGATCCCTGAAGTAGGTCAGCCTAATCTACAGAGCAGGTTCTAGGACAGTGAGACTGTTAAATCCAAATCCCTCCAGTTGCCGTTATCAAAAGATTCTCATGTTTTACAAATTAATAGCTTCTGCTTGGCTGCATGTTGAAAGTTACCATTATCCAGTTTGAGAATTTGCCAAAAAGTAATTCCTTTATGAGTTAGCAGGGCAGAGTGAGTTCCAGGTCAGCAGGGGCTACAGAGAAACCCTGTCTCGAAAAACCAAAAAAAAACAAAAAAAAACCTAAGAAGTTAGAATCAAGCTTGTGAGGATTTACAGTGTTAAGCACTGTGAGGTTCAACCAAGAAATCTGGAAACCCTGATCTTTTAAGTTTATGGAACTTCCATCACAGGCATGATTGATTAGGTCATGAGGTTGGAACTCAATCTCCACCTGTTTCCTTTTAGAGTCAACCTACTAAGACTAAGGTGGGTTTCTCAGACAAGAGGATTTCACCCTGCAAGCTGAGCTGTATTCAGAGTTTACTGTGAATAACTATGTTCCCTACTGGGCTGAAGAAGCAGTGTATCAGTCATCAAATATGTTAAAGCCATGCTTTTTGTTTGCATTTTCCAACAAATCAGCCAACGTCTATTTAAACATTAAGTTCTCTGTCATTTTTAATGTGACTAGAAGCAGTCTCCTACTACTAGAAGTACAAGTAGTGGGCTGGAGATCTAGCTCAGTTGGAGTGCTTGTCTAGCATGCTCTTCCTGAGTTCCTTTGAACCCAGCATCAGTAACAGTATCTTAGCACTTCCGGAGGCAGCTCAGAGGCCACAGAACAGAGTTTAAGGCAATTTTTGTGTTTGAGGATATACGTAACCCTGACTGTCCTGGAACTCACTGTAGACCAGGCTGGCCTTGAAATGGCTTTGAGATCTTCCAGCCTAGGCTCCCCTTGTGCTGCTAGTAAAAGTATGAGCCACTGTGTCTGGTTAAGACCACCCTTTCAAAAAGTATAGGTAGCAAGAATGTATCTGGCATGCAATTAATTGGACAGAGCATCCTTAAAAACAAAGATTGATCCTACAATCTTTGAACTTAAGTATTCAATGATATAGATAGGTATACTTGGCCACACTACTTTCTTTGGCCGTTCTTTAAGATAACAGTGAATAGATGGAACCAGTTGCTGTGCAGTGAATCTGTATTTCACATAGCCTTGGATGTCCAGGCTTGCCTCTAACCCCTCAGGTTCTGGGATTAAAGGTGAGCCACCATACCCAGATGAGATTTTTCTCTGTGTAGCCCTGGCTGTCCTGGAACTGTAGACCAGGCTGGCCTCAGAAATCAGAAATCCGCCTGCCTCTGCCTCCCAAGTAGCTGGGATTAAAGGCGTGCGCCACCACTGCCTGGCTAAGATTTTGTGTCTTAAAGGAAGAAAAGAATGAGGAACTGGAGATGTGGCCTAGTTGGTAAACATCCAGCAAGGTATGGAACATTGTGGTGGTGCGGTTCTATAATCCCAGAACTCAAGAGGTGGCAGGCAGGATCAGAATATGAAGATTAGCTGAAACTAATGACGGTACAGGTATTTAATCCCACTAGAGGTAGGAGGATCTCTGAATTAAAGGTCTTCAGTGAGTTTCAGGACAGGAACATACATATAGAGAGATTCAAGAAACATACTAAAGTGATTCAGTGGATGACAGTGATAGCAACTGTAGGTGGTGACAGATTTGTCAAAGACATTCAGTATATGCTAGTTTACACATAAAATTACAACTATAGAAAGGATCTCTGACATGAGAGAATACAACCACAGGATGGAGATAAATCAGTTGCTGAGTGGGCTGCTCTTATTAGAGGCACAGAATTTGGTTTCTGGCACACATTTTGCCAACTAGCCTCAAATTAGTTCTAAGAGATTCAAAGCCTGGCTGCTACATTGAAATGCACAGATGCACACACATAAATAAAAATATAAAAGCTTTGCAGCTGGAGATGGTTCAGTAGGTAAGAGGACTGGCTGTGGTGCAATGCTTCCATTCCCAGAACCCACATGGTGGCTCAGGACCATCTTAACTCGAGTTTCAGGGGATCCAACACTCTCATTTGATCTCTGTGGGCACCAGGTATGCAGGTAGTGCACATACTTATGCAGGCTAAACACCCATACATATAAAAATGAAATGGGCCAGCTGTAACTTCCTTATTTAGAGGCATGTATTGCCTTCCCAGTAACATCTTTTGATTTGTGAGGATTTTGTGTGGATTTTCTGTGCTACTTAGACTCAATTGGCCTGCGTCACTTCCTTCAGCCAAGTAACTCATTTCTTTTTGCCAAAGAGGGTTTTCTGTATAGCTGTGTCCTGCCTGGAACTCTCTCTGTAGACCAGGCTGGCCTTGAAGTCATAGAGATCATCTTGCCTTTGTTTCCCCAGTGCTAGGATTAAAGGCATGTGCCACCACTGCCTAGCTACTTTTGTTTTTGAGACATAGTCTCAATGTGTCACGACCTAGAACTCATTGGGTAGAAAGGATTGAGCTATAACTCACAGGATTAAAGGTGAGTGCCGCTGTGCCCAGCTTGAAGGGATTCTGGCCAGCCCTAGCACGGTGAACATGGCTCTGGTGGGCTTTGTCCTTCTCTCCATTCTCCATGCCTTGCTAAAAATCAGACTGCATTTCTAAAGCTGGCCACCAAGGTCTACTATATGGCCACTTCCTCCTCCTGAGGCTGACCACCAAGGTCAAATTATCAAAATACTGAAGTCCAGCAATCAAAAGCCTCCTTTGGCTGCCCTAATCAACATGTCCAGTTAACATTAAATACTTCATCCTAACACGGGGCTTCTTCCCTCTTTACCTTTATAAACCATTGTTTAGTACCTCCCTCTCCCCCCCCTTTACCTTTATAAACCACTGTTTAGTTCCTCCCCCTACCCTTACCTGGACAAATATCTCTTACCCTTCTCCCGTGCCTCCTTTCTCCTCTCCTTTGTACCCTTTCCTGTCGCACCCTTTCTCTATCGCCTGTCTCTGTCACTTATCCCTGCCCTCTGTCCTAGGGCAAATCAATCTCCTTTGTGCTAAGAACTCGGTCTTGGGGGTCCTGAACTGATGCTTTTCCCTTCACAGTTTTCATTTAACTTTTAAAAAAGATTTCGTGGGGTTTTGGATTTTTTTTTTCCTTAACTTTTGTTTTTGAAGAGCTAGCAAAGTTTTATTGAGCTTGAGAAGCGGCTTCCTACAGGGGAGGGGGACTCAAGAGAGATGCCCATAATTTACGTTTTTTTCTTACCAGTGCTTAAGCTTTTAGATATTCCATGAAATAAATGGTCATACCTCCTAGCACTGGCTAGCCTAGAAGTCACTGTGCAGCCTTGGCCAGCCTCATACTTGGTATTCTCCTGCCTCCACCTGCTGGGACGCTAGGAGTGTGCCACTACAGCTGATTTGTACCCAGATGTTTTTACACGTAGGGGACGGCTTTTTCATTTCTACACTTAATCAGTTGTCGATTTAGAAAGGTACACGTTTCATTTCATATATCTCTGTCCTATTCCTGAATTATCTTCGTGATTACTGCGTAGTTACTGTGGTGCTGGAAAATAGAAGTGAACAATATGGAGCCGGCCCTGCCTCTCCTGCAGTTAATGACATCAGAAAATTACTCAATGCGGATCAAACTCGAGAGAGACAAAGTTCTTTAGAGCTGGTCACAGGATACGCAGTCCCCAATCAGGCAGGCATTCGGTTCTATGTGGCTCTATGTGGCACGTTCGGAGCACTTCCTCATCCTTGTCCCGTATCGCCCCCGCCCCGCCCTGCCCCGCCCCGCCCCGCCCCGCCCCGGGTAAGCGCACATGCGCATAGCCACACCTCGCGTCAGCCCCTCCCACCAAAAGGAGCGTGAAGGGCGGGAAGAAGCTGACGCCACCCGGGAAGGCCTGACTCCGGGCCGCGGGCCAGAGGCCGCCGGAAGTGCTCGGTGTTGTTGACGGAAGTAGAGAGAAGGCTGTAATGGCGGCCGTGGCTGAAGTGGTGGTGAGTATCACCGGCTTCGTCCAGGTGTCGGTCTCGGAGACGCCGGGGCGGGGAACATGGGGCGACTCTGGGTGCGGCTACCGGGGAGGCTGGGGATGCCGGGCCCGGGCCTGACGCCGAGCCTGAAGCCGCCTTGACCGTAGGTGCCCGCGGACGGCGCGGAAGCCAGGCCCTTGGCGGCGGAGGAGCTGGCTGCGCAGAAGCGGGAGCAGAGACTGCGCAAGTTCCGTGAGCTGCATCTGAAGCGCGTGAGTGGCGGGGACGCTGGCCGGGCTGGGAGCGGGGCTGGAGGAGGAGGAGGAAGAGGAGGGAGGCGCACCAGGTCCCAGGATTCTGGGTGAGATGGCTTTGACACCTGTCAAAAGCCCCAGCCGCAGTTCCAGCCGGTGACACCCGCATCACCTGGTGTGCCTTAGGCTTCCCCTCCGTCCCACCACTCTTCATTTTCATCTAGCGAAATATTTAGTTAGAACTAGGAAGGACCTTCTCAGTAAGACCTTTCTCACCTTAAAAGCAGCGAGCACACACTTTCCCTCTTTTCCGAGTTCAGGCTCAAACAAGTATAACTTACCTTCCATCTCTTGTTTGGATACCTTACTCAAATTCTAAGTCCGGCTGGCGAGGCACTCTGGACATAAACATTCTTTCTCTGAAGACAGCTCCTACTCACCCCCCCCCCCCGTGTGATTGCTTGCCCAGCTGACACTTTAGCTGAACCCGATTGTTTTCTTGAAATGTAATTCGAAAGGCATGGCTCTATCTTCTTTAGTTCTCCCTTCTAGCATCTGCCAAGATTTACAGCCTGCTTGGCTTGCTTTTTGTCTTGAACTCTTTTTTTGTTTGTTTGTTTGTTTGTTTTTGTTTTGTTTTTCCAAGACAGGGTTTCTCTGTATAGCCCTGGCTGTCCTGGAACTCACTCTGGAGACCAGGCTGGCCTCAACTCAGAAATCTGCCTGTCTCTGCCTCCCAAGTGCTGGGATTAAAGGCGTGTGCCACCACTACCTGGCTCTTAATAAAGACTCTTTAAGAGTCTTGAACTCGGGCTGGAGACATGGCTCAATGGTTAAGAGCACCGAGTGCTTTTCCAAAGGTCCTGAGTTCAAATCCCAGGAACCACAAATCCCACGCCCTCTTCTGGAGTGTCTGAAGACAGCTACAGGGTACTTACATATAATAAGTAAATAAATCTTAAAAAAAAAAAGAGTCTTGAACTCTTAAGTGTTTCCTGGGTTGGTGAGATGACTTAGTGTTTAGAGGCCCTTGTACAAGCCTGACCACCTGAGTTTGATCCCTGGAACTCAGGGAAAAGTGGAAGGAGAGAGAGAACCGACTTCAGACTCCACAGGCCTCCACAGGCTGAGGCATGTATGCACACACAAAAATAAGATGTATTTGTGGTTTTGTATGTATGTGTGCTCAAGTGTCATGGAGTGTATGTAGATGGCAGAGGACAACAGGAGTAAGTCGCTTTTCTCTTTCCACAACATGGCTTCCGGGGATGGAAGTCATCTGGCTATGTGGCAGTCACCCTTACCCATTGAGCCATCTTGCTGGCTCAAAAGAGCTATTTTTTTTTTTCCTAAAAAATGGCCTTTGAACCTTCAAGAATATAAAACAAAACAAACAAATGAGCCATCTAGTTTCTGAACATTTACAGTGGAAACAGTAGTTCTAGACCCTCTTCATGCTGTGGTCACACACAACCATAAATTTATTTTGTTGTTGCTTCATAACTGTAATTTTGCTGCTGTAAATATCTGATATGTGGCCCTTGTGGTTGAGAATCACTGTTCTACATGCTGGGGATCAAAACCAGGCTTAGTGGATCAAGCAGAAAGGGCAGAACCCACATCAGTGCTAGGTGGGCGTGTTGGCCCGCCTTAATCCCAGCACTGTGGAGGCAGAGGCAGGATCTCTGGAGCAAGCGGAGTAATTGGGCCGACCAAAATACCACTGAGCTCTGAGTTCAAGTGACCATCCTTGCCTCAATATGTAAGGTAGAGATCAATTAAGGAATGCACCCAACATCAGTCTTAGCATGTATACCTTCACATGCATGTATACCTGCACATGTGTGTCCATACACATGTGAATATACACAATACACACATAGTCCAGTATTCAAAGCCACTCTTCATACGCTAAGCAAAAACTCCAGTCCCACAAATATTTCTGGCCAGAAAAGATTAATAGGAAATTATTGTGCTTAAATGTTGGCTTATAGAGGGAGTGTTTACAGCCCATGTGCCTGGAGCTTGGGAAGCTCGGCTTCCTGGATCAGATGTCACCAGTCTGTGTAATATCTAACTTACCTGTTCCTTAGACTGATGTACTCTGGTGGCTTTCACTTGCCATTTCTGTGCTTGGGCAGTTTAAGGTTCCTTGATTACATAGGAAGATGGATATTGAGGCTAGCCTACAGTACATTAGACCATGGTCTAAAAAACCAAAACAAAGTAAAATGCTAGTTTTACACAGTCCTAAGATTGTCTGAATGAGAATCTCACTTCCTACGTGGGTGTCCCTTCCTTTGCCTTGGCATGGAGTAACCTAAAATACGGATCATGAACAGTTTAGAGATAAGGAGGCATGAAAGCCTCCAGTCCAATCCCAGGTTTTTTAAACAAACAAACAAACAAACAAACAAAACCGAGTTAAAAGGAGCCTATCTTTCAGGCCCGTGAGATGCTCAGTGAGTGGATAGCACTTGCTTTGAGAACACTAAGGACCTAAGTTTGATCCCAGAACCCACTTGGTGGAAGAAGAGAACTGATGCCTGGGAGCTGACCTCCAGCCTGCACACAAACTACATGGCATGTGTGTGCCCACACAAAGACAAATACATTCATAAAAAATGTTTTAAATAAAGTTTAAAAAAATATGTGATTGCTACTGTACTATGGCAGGCTGCAGTAAGGGCACTTTGTCAGCCTTTATTCTGAACCCCTTATGCAAGAGACCACCCAACTCAACAGGCAGAGGTGATGGAGCCCTAGGGCTCTGGAACAACAGAGCTCTACAGACAGCAGTCACATTCTCTCTGTTAAACCTCAGTCTGCTCCTGCACTTAAAACCATTTGCTGGTTTTTATGCTTGCAGCATAAATGGGGTCCCTTAGTCACTGCAGATAGCATAAATGGGGTCCCTTAGTCACTGCAGATAGCATAAATGGGGTCCCTTAGTCACTGCAGATAGCATAAATGGGTCCCTTAGTCACTGCAGATAAGAAAGGGTCTATTTGGGTCCCTCTCCTGTTTTGCCTGATGTCCTTTTCTCTTCCGGTTTTAGAATGAAGCTCGCAAATTAAATCACCAGGAAGTTGTTGAAGAAGACAAAAGACTTAAGTTGCCTGCAAACTGGGAAGCCAAGAAAGCGCGTTTGGAGTGGGAACTCCAGGAAGAAGAGAAGAAAAAGGTTAGGAAGCCTCTGCCCCTCCCTCCGCTGAGACAGGAGAGGCCGGGAGCCCAGGAGGTGGAGGAGCCATTCACCTAAGGGAGCCTTCTTTGCTCATCTGTAGAACCAGGTCTACAATGGCTACTTGAAAGAGTTAACATCAGCAAGACATTTAAGAAGGTTCTGACTCCTGCTCCCTTCTGTTGTCGAGTTTATTACCTTTTTGTTTGTGTGTGTGTGGGCACGAGTAGAGGTCAGAGGACAACTTAGAGGAGTCCGTTCTCCATCACCATATGCTCCTGATACAGTGCTCAGGTGGTCGAGCTTAGCAGCGAACACCTGTATTCCCTGAGCCCCCTTGATGGCCTGCTACTTGATATTTTGATATTATTTTCACTTAAAATAGGTCAAGTTGTAAACCATGGTGTGTCGTGCCTGTAGTTCCAGCACTTGGGAAGCTGAGGCGGGAGGATTGCTTTGAGTTGGAGGTCAGCTCAAAAGACAAAAAACACAAGTGCATGCTGTGTGGCAGAGTGGGTAGCGCAGTGGGTATCGCTGCTTGTCTTTGCAGGAGTGTGCAGCTCGAGGGGAAGACTACGAGAAGGTGAAGCTGCTGGAGATCAGTGCTGAGGACGCTGAGAGGTGGGAGAGGAGGAAGAAGAAGAAAAACCCTGACTTGGGGTTTTCAGGTAAAGCTGGCCTGCTCTGATCTCGGCTTTACTGCGTGGGCCTGTTGGACCAAGGCTTCTGCTTTAGTGAGCTTCATTCATGGAATATTCTAGGAGGCCAAGGAGAACCCTGGGCCACCTGTCAGTCTGCTGGCTGCGTTGGTCCTTAGTGTAAAGTTAGCCTTTGTTGTTGTAGCCATTTTGTTCTGTAGGCTTACTATGGCCCAGGCAGTCTGAAAACTCGGGGTCCCCCTGCCTCTGCCCCCTGAGTGTTTCAGGAAAGTTCCACCTTCTCAGCCTGGTGGGCAGAGGCGTGCTTAGGATAGTGCCCTGTGCATGTAGGACAGTGGCAATTGTGAGTTTGCTCTTGAAAGGAATGCCCAGGTGAGGACACAGATGCCCTCTGGTTCTCATTTTGTTTAGATTATGCTGCTGCCCAGTTACGCCAGTATCACCGGCTCACCAAGCAGATCAAACCTGACATGGAAAGCTATGAGCGGCAGAGAGAAAAGCAGTAAGTCCTGGGCGGAGTGCAGGGCGGTCCTGGGGAGGTGGGCGTGAGCAGATTGTTAAAGACACGTGTGTAAGTACAAACTAGTTAAAGGAGTTATTTACTTATCTGAGACATTTCTACTCTGTCTTCAGGCTTGGGCTGTCCTTAAACTCACAGCAATCTTCCTGCCTCATTGTCCCAAGTGCTGGGATTTATATATGTTTGCCAATTTGCCTGACCAAACTCAATTTATTGATGAAGTGAGTCTTACTAATGGCTCTCTCTTGATAACATTATTTACTGTTCTCATCATTGAACAGCAGTTAGGCCCTGACTTTCCTTGGAGAGAGTCTCGCCTGGGGCTGGCTTATAGACATGCTCACCCAGCCTGGCTCATCCTTTGTGAGCCTGCTTTCTTTTCTTCTTTTTCCTTTCTTGTGTAATAAGTATATTTCTATGTTGTCTCTCATTACCAGTGGTAGTGTAGTTCGAAATTAGACTGGAGTACTCTTGTCTGACTGGAAATTCTTGCTGTCTTCTTAGTGGAGAAGATTTCTTCCCGACATCCAATAGTCTTCTCCATGGGACACATGTGCCTTCCTCAGAGGAAATTGACAGGATGGTTTTAGATCTGGAAAAGCAGTAAGTACTCAGTAGAGCGCATGGATGCTCCATCCTTCATGAGGGGGAGTGGACGGGAGGTAGATGTGAGGCCGATTTTCTCACAGGAGCATCTTGAAGAGCACAGCCGTGATACCAGCTCATTCTTGACCCAAAGTCTGGTGGTTTTGAAGGTGGACAGCACGGGTGGGTTGAGCCACAGCATTTGGAGTGAAATGGGAATATGAATGGAATCCAAGTGCTGTGGTGTCAAACTGTTACATAGCAAAAAGCATAAGATAAATAACTTACATTCGCTCATGGTGTTAGGGATCTCAGGCCATTGTCTTTAGGCCTGTGGCAGCACCATGGATCATCAGAAGTACATGCTAGGAGGCCTTGTCACCCTGTGAGGACTGGGAAGCAGACACATTGGTGGGGAGCAGAGGTGGAGTCCTAACATTCCTTTCATGGGCACATTCAGGACACATTCAGCTTCCCCTTACTAAGCCCCACTTCTTTTTTTTTTTTTTGATTTTTCAAGACAGGGTTTCTCTGTGTAGCCCTAGCTGTCCTGGAACTCAGTCTGTAGACCAGGCTGGCCTCGAACTCAGAAATCCACCTGCCTCTGCCTCCCAAGTGCTGGGATTAAAGGCGTGCTAATTCTTAAAGGTTCCAGCACCTTGTAGTATCCATGTCAGCTGGGACCAGGTCTTCAATAATCAAGACCTGGGGCAGGATTCCAATCCAAACTGTAGTATTTAATGTTTTGTGTCTGTTTTGAACTGGGGCCTCATGTAGACCACCCTGAGTTAGAACTGAAGTTTGCTGCAGCATTTTTTCTATCCAGTCACATTAGGGCAGTGATAGGCCTGTGATTAGACAGGAATAGAGAGATGGAGCTGGAGTTGGAGGAGGAGAAAGGTCTGGAGAGGAGGGAGAGGCCGCCATCATGGAGGCAGACGATAAGGACGAGTCAGATCCCATGAGGTTATACAACCAAGTAAAGGTTTTTACAAAGTAAATTAATTGGGTTAGAATATTGTCTTTATTATTTGTTTCTGAAATTATTGTATTGGCATCTTGTAAATTGTGATTTTATTATTATATAAATCTGATTGTATATTAAGGCCTTAAGAGTTATGCTTTACTTATCAGTCCTAGGCACTATCTAGATGGATGATTGTCAGGGTATGTAAGGAGTTGCATGTGAGTGAGATGTTGTAAATAGCTGGGAGAAAATCACAAGGCCGGGACATGATGATGTCCAGACTA
Organism: Hylomyscus alleni; assembly: GCA_019843855.1. Classification (NCBI taxonomy): domain Eukaryota; kingdom Metazoa; phylum Chordata; class Mammalia; order Rodentia; family Muridae; genus Hylomyscus; species Hylomyscus alleni. The sequence goes on from JADRCC010567050.1 coordinate 10,911, forward strand.
TACTTGCTCAAGAACATGGCACAGTGGGAAATGGAGTTTGGGGGTGGATTCATTTTTTAAATATTCCCGCAACAGAAGTTCTGCTGAGATTGTATTTCCACCTGGCCGTATTTATTTATTATATTTTAACTAATTGTGGGTTTTTTGAGATAGTTTCACTATGTATACCAGGCTGGCCTCAAACTCAAAGATCCTCCTGCCTCTGCCTCCCAAGTGCCTGGCCATACTTATTTCTGATGGCAGGGAATGCATTTATGTTTAGGATGGTGCAGCAGTATGTACACACACTGCAGTGTAGAACCGTGCAGTGATGCAGACGTGTGTACCTCACACTTCACGGTGCTTGCTATCCACAGAAAGAATTGTCGGGGTGTTTTTCCTCAAAGACACTTCCTTTCCCCCTCTTGTAGCAGTGCATTGTTGCTCTGTAGAAGCATTCTTTTTGGAGTCTTTTTTTGTTTGTTTGTTTTTTTCGAGACAGGGTTTCTCTGTGTAGTCCTGACTGTCCTGGAACTCACTCTGTAGACCAGGCTGGCCTGGAACTCAGAAATCCACCTGCCTCTGCCGCCCAAGTGCTGGGATTAAAGGCGTGCGCCACCACGCCCGGCTGTTTTGGAGTCTTGAGATGGCTCTCATTATGTAGCCTAGGCTTGTCTCCAACAGGTGGCTATCCTCCAGCCTCTGCCTCCCCATTGCTCGACATATGTCCACCACGTATGTGTTGTGCTGTGTGCAGAGTCTGTGTTTGCTGGATCTCATGGATTACACTGAGGTTCAGCTAATTAGTCTTCATCTGCAACTGATGAATACTATGTCTACTTTTTTTGTTCCCCCAAGGTGTTTTATTAGGAATGTTGATTTTCTCCTGAACTTTTTGTCCATGATTTATTTATTTATTTATTTATTTGTTTGTTTGTTTGTTTGTTTTTTTGAGACAGGGTTTCTCTGTGTAGCCTTGGCTGTCCTGGAACTCACTCTGTAGACCAGGCTGGCCTCGAACTCAGAAATCCGCCTGCCTCTGCCTCCCAAGTGCTGGGATTAAAGGCATGCGCCACAACCACCCGGCATGTCCGTGTTTTATTAAGATCAGAGAAGGCAATTCAGACCAGAAGGTGGTTGAACGCCTTTCAGGCCTAGGTTTTGGGAAGCAGAGGCAGGCTGATCTTTAGGTCTGGGGAAGGGATTCAGAACCTCATAACTCCCTTCCTTCCCCAGAATTGAAAAGCGAGACAAATACAGCCGAAGACGTCCATACAATGATGATGCCGACATCGACTACATCAATGAGAGGAACGCCAAGTTTAACAAGAAAGCAGAGAGGTTCTACGGGAAGTACACAGCTGAGATCAAGCAGAACCTGGAGCGAGGCACAGCTGTGTGAGCCAGCCCTCGGGGCACAGTACAGAAGCTGGGAAGGGATCTGAGGTTTCTGCTGGCAAATTCAAACTTACACATGGGACCAGTTCATTAATTGGTCACACTTACCCCTGCCTCCCCACCGGGCTTCTGAAATAAACGTCTTTTCTCACCTCCTCTTCCACATGCATATGTCCACATTTTTGTGCTTGGATAGACGATGTATTTCTTGTTGTGAGTGATTGATGTTTTGTAAAAATCTAATTTGTATAAATCCTAATTATTATTTTTCTATGTATTTTAAATGTGCATAACCATATAACCTTTGAATTACTGGGGCTTAGATGTACACGGGTGCAGTCACTGCTGCTTTGAGTGTTGTTAGGAAGTAGACAGAGCTACAGCCAGACTTTGGGACTGGCCAGGAGAGGAGTAAGAAGCAGAGGCTGTGGAGACAGATGCTCCTGGAGTTCTGGCACTGTCTGCCTGGGGCTGGAGTCAGAGGTCATGGCCCTCAGCCATGCACACTCCCTTTTTAAAGAACAATAAAATGCTTTGGAATAGAGTCTCGAGCAGTGTCTCTAATTTAAACATTGTGGGTGCTCACACAAGTGTGAGAGCATTTGTTACATGTCAGCATAACGCTGAGTGGTGACTCACCAACCTTTGCAGGTCTCCTCTGCGCGACCTGCGATCTGGGGACCTGAAAGAACAGGGAGGACAGCAGTGTAATGCGTAGACAGCCTTCCTTCAGCGCCAGTGTGCTTTATACACAAATGAAAGGAGACACTGATCCAGGGAAGGCTGTCTCAGTTCAGAAAACAGGATCAGAAGATCGTACATAAATGTCAGTAAGCGTATATGAAATATTAGCAGAACAGCTTTTTCCCCAGAACTTTCTCAGGACAGACCAATTTAAAAACAGTTGCCTGGCACCGATTACAGATGATGTCTGGGAAAGAATGACTGCAAGACAGAAGGCTGTACGGATCCAGATTAAGAGCTGACTGCCCAGACTGGGTTCTACATCTATGCTCGGATATTCAACAAGAATAAACATAAATTGAATGTAAATGTTTGTCATAGGAGGCACCAAGTTGTGAAGTTGAATCCAAGAACAATTCATAGACAAAAGGCACCTGTGGTAAAAGTCCCTCTGCCTTTTTCCCTGCCTCCCTCAGTTCCCCAGGCATTGTTCACCATGAGTCATTCATTTGACCGTGTTCCAACAGCTGAGAGTCAGCTCATCAGGTCTCTGGAAAAAAAGTCATAGCAACTGTCCAGAGAAGAAATTTCCCCTCTGGCTGAAATGATAAGTAATTAGGATATTCCAAATTAAACCTGAAAAGCTGTGTGAGGTTTCTTATAACTTTAATCCCAGCACTCACCAGGTAGAGGTAGGTGTGTAGTGAGAATTTTGGTTTCTTTAAAGCCAAACTATATTATATGAATGTGTTTTTGTTTTAGTCCTAGGTGTGGGATATGGGGCTGCTTCAGTTTGTTAACTATGATTGTCTCCTCGCTCTAGGGGGGGCATGATTTTTTTTTTTTTTTTTTTTTTGGTTTTTCGAGACAGGGTTTCTCTGTATAGCCCTGGCTGTCCTGGAACTTACTCTGTAGACCAGGCTGGTCTCGAACTCAGAAATCTGCCTGCCTCTGCCTCCCAAGTGCTGGGATTAAAGGGGTGCGCCACCACCGCCTGGCTCGGAGGGGCATGATTTTGCTAGCTGCAGATAGTTCTTTTAAGGTCTGAAGATGGCATTGATGAGTTGTTAAAAGTGTTCCCCCCACCCCTCTTTCCCTTTAGATATGTAGTGGAAGCTGGCCCTGACCTATGAGCTGAAGGTGATCTTGAATTCCTGATCCTTCTTCCAAATGCTAGGATTACAGGTGTGCCACCGTGCCCAGGTTTACTTAGTGTGTGAGTGGAGGTGCCATGGACACCAGGCTGGCTGGCCTAAGAGCTCGGCCTCATCTTAGACATGTTAGGATGACAGAAGGGATGCGCACTACTATGTCTGGTCTTGCGTGGGTTATGTCAGGGGTGGGGGCTGAAGTCTGGTCCTCCCACTGTCAGGAGCCATCTCCCTAATGCCGTGCTCTCATTGAGACGTGGTCCTTAAAGGCTTGTGATCCTGCCCTCTGCCTGTCCAATGCCGATGATACTCCAGGAGTGAACTAACAGGTCCAGACTTTTATTTCTGTTGGCCATTTGTGTCAGCACATTGCCCTTCTCTGGACAAGCTGTGTGGCAGGGTGGATCTGATGGAACTGAGCACCCAGGGAAGGGATTGCAAGGCCTGTCAGGATGTCCTGTTTGGGGGAGGAAGGTTTCACAGATAGCAATAGGAAATGAAGATGTGGATATGGAAGCAGAGGGGAATCTTAGCACATTGGACTCCACAGCTGAGCTCTCATTAGCTATTGATTTTTTTTTTAAAGAAGTGTCCCCTACCTCCCTCTCCTGTCCTTGTAACAGCCCTGGCTAAATCTAGGCTGAGAGCCTGAGTCCTTTCAACCCTAACAAGCCAGGCTCAATCAATGAAATAGCAGTGAACATCCACACATAACTAAGTCCTGGGTAAGGTGCATCTGCCTCTGCCATTGCCTCAGCTGGAGCCTGTTGTGTAAGTGCGGTGGTTTGAATGAAGATGGCTCCCACAGACCTCCAGTGACACCTCCAGTAAGGCCATGCCTCCTAATCCTTCACAAACAGTCACACCATCTTAGGGACCAAGTATTCAAAGACATAAGCTGATGGCTTCATTCTAGTTCAAACCAGTATAGGTTTGGTTTCTGGCAAAGCCTCTCTTCCTGCCTCAGGTATACCAAACTGGTCTTGAACTCACTACGAGGCTGAGAATGGACTGTGTGATGTCACTGCTGGCTGCTTTCTTCTTGCCGCATTTCCACTTAGCCTTTATCTGCTCTTCCACACTGCTTACTGGCTTTTCAACAGCTCCTCTCTCTCCCCTTGGTTTTTCAAAGAGTTTCTTT
>JADRCC010567052.1:4466-15823 GCA_019843855.1 Hylomyscus alleni
TTTTTTTTTTTTTTTTTTTTTTTTTTTTTTTTTACATTATTGTATTGTATTGTATAAATCCAAGATACAATACGGCCAGATGTCTAATAGAAACACTAGCTAATATTTTACAATACACTTGGGCTTATGATGTCTGACCATAGACAAGAGGCAATGTTCTTTTGGCCACTGTCCTGAAAGTCAGAGGAATCAGCCCTTTGAAGATGAGTCCCATATGCTGTGGGCCACCCCCTTGGCCAGCACGTCCAGAGTGTCATAACACTCAACAAGAGAACATAGGATCTCTTGTGTTAAAGCAGGCAGCACATAAATCATTAAGGGTTGGTTCTCCCTAACCCTATGAGATATATGCTGGAGTGGCAATACTGACAACTGGTAAATGGGGGCAGAAGTACTCCCTCAGAACTGCTTCCAGATGAAGCAGCAACTCTGCCCTAGCCTTGCTCCTGCATCTGACCCGGAATGACAACCAAGTTGTCTCCAGGCCTGGCTGGAGGAAGAAGGCGTTAGTCAGACTGCCAGCAAACCCATCCCTTTCCCCATCACCCCACCCCTACCACCACAGCTAGGACTTGGTAGCAGAATACATGCGCTATGCTCTCCTGCAAACCTTCAGGGCTGATCCAATGTACTAGAATGAAACTGTCACTCATCCTTCCTGAAATCCGGGCCTTTGCCTCACAGGGCTGTCCATCTTTGCAGCTTCTAGTCACAGTGACTATTTCTATTCCCCGAAACGGACTTTGTCTTCTCATTTCCTTAGGCGCTGTAACTCAGTCTCTATCTATTGAGGGTGGATCCTCATTTGGAGTTCCCTGAGTCCTTCTTTTATATCTGTGATTGATCGAGTCACTCACATAGGGCACAACACGAAGCCCCTCCTTGCACTCATCCGCTGCTGAAGACCCATGCTTTCTGCAGGGACTGACAAGGAAGCCAACTGCCAGTTGTCCCAGGGGCTGATTCCATATTTGGGCTCCCAAAGGGGAATCTGCTAAACTCCTCTAGGCACACTTTAATACCGACCCATTTTCATGGCTTCATTTGTTCCCACACCTGCCTTTTTCTGTGCCTCAGAGGCTCCATCCAAGGGGAGACTGGAGAGGAGAAGACACTTTTGAATACATTATACATTAAAGGTTTTTCCTTTACCCCTTCCCAATTTTTCTCCTCCAAGTTCAAATCTAAGCCCACCTCTGAAGGTCCAAACTACAGCCCTCAAGCACAGCATAACCCAGGCTATAAAGATCTGGATGACATCCTCTTTTTTATTGTTTTATTTTATTTTCTCTCTTGGTTGAAATATTTTAGTTTTATTAAATGGGATAGAGATTCCTCTTCAAAGAGATCCTCAAAGCGAAATTCAGGAGGGACAAAAGTAAATCTTTAAAAAGGAGCGCTTGAACTTGTAATCATAAAAGCCACACTCTGGGCCGTTTGCTGAATGCCACTCAGTTATATGTTTTATCTTCTTACCCCAAATTATAAATGCTCTATAACAGAAAGCAGAAAAAGGCCACACGCCATCAGTGTTCTGCTGGAAAAAAAAAAAAAATCCCCCTGCCATAACCAAAGGGACCTGCGGATATTCAGAGGAGGTGGTGTGACTTCAGTGGGAATAGCAGGTAGCAGTTTTGTGTGTACAAAGCTTAGGGAGGGCATAGATGTTGCGATAACAAAACCATTGAATCTGTAGCAAGAGAGGCTTTGTCTCCGGCACAGTCAAAGACACACAGCAGGTTTCTAAGGGCCATGAAAGGAGGGAGGGCTGTGGTTTATCTGAAAAACATGTCATTTTTTTTTTTGTAGGAAATTGTGGCAAACAAACAATCTTCTAGAGATGGAACAATCATCTAGTTACTCCTTGTGACTGCATGGTTCTATAAGACACTCTGTTTAATACTAAATAGAGTCAATGGGTATCTCATGGAAGAACTTGAAAAGTAAGACAGTGGTTCTTTGTGGGTCACAAATGATTGGGGAAATGTGGTGAATATAAAGTTCTCACAACAGCAAAGTACCAGCATATAAAAGCAAAGGTATAAATTATGTATAGATTTCTGGGATTTTTATTCAAGATAAAGATCTCTGAACTATATGTGTAGTATTTGTGTGTGTGTGTGTGTGTGTGTGTGTGTATGTGTCTATGTGTGTGTGTGACAATTCACATTGGTCATTTATAATATCACACCAACACATTAAAAACCCTGCATTGACTAGATTCTCTATAGAGATGGTGGAATACTCATGTGTCAGATGTGTTATAGTGAGGAAAAAATAGTGAGACCCAGCTTTATTTCCCTTCTTCTCTAAGCTTGAGATCTCTAGGCAAAAAACAAACAAACAAAAAAAGCCAATAGATGGTAGACAGACAGATATTTATTACAGAAATATCTGTAATAAAATATCTGGTTTGAAAGCTTTGATGACTTAGAAGTCCCGCCAACCACTTTCTGCAGGCTGTAGAGATGAATAAGCAACTGGTGAAACTGCATACAATTTAGTTTAAGTCGAAATCTAAACAACTCTATGGTGACAGAAATAGGTATTAGTCCCAGGGACCAAAGTCCTGGAAACCCAGGGATCTGAAGTCTGTGCATTGGAAAAGATGAACACAGGTGCTCAAGAAAACAGGTCAATTTCACCCATCTGTGTCCTTCTGTCCTCGATGAGCCCTCAGTCTGGCTGAGGTCCCCTCCCATGCTAGTCAGAATGGATTCCCTACTAGGGTGGCTTCCTCAAATGTCATTCAATTTCTCAACACCTTGAGACATTTGCCTAGAGTCACTCATCTCCTCTTTGGTACCCCATAGCCTAGTCAACTTGCTGAATCAACAACAATGACAAGAAAAGAAAAAGAAAGACCAACCGAAACAAAAACTACACACCACAAGCAAGACAAAGCAAAGCAACAATTGAAAACAAGTCCCAGGAGCCAATATAGCTGTCTTCTGAGAGGCTTTGCCAGAGCCTGACAAGAACAGAGGCGCATGCTTGCAGCCAACCATTGGACTGAGTACAGGATTCCTAATGAAGGACTTGGAGAAGAGACTGCAGGAGCTGAGGGGATTTGCAGTCCCATGGGGGAAGCAACAGTATCAACTGCTCAGACCCCCTGGAGCTCCCAGGGACTGGGCCACCAACCAAAGAATATACATGGAGGGACCCAGGGCTCTGGCCATATATGTGGCAGAGGATGGTCTTGTTGGACATCAGTGGGAGTAGCAGCTCTTGGGCCTGAGAGGGTTTGATGCCCCAGTGTAGGAGAATGCCAGGGCTGGAAGGCTGGAGTGGGTGGATGGATGGAGGAGCACCCTCATAGAGGCAGGGGAGGAGGGATGTGATAGGGAGGTCTCTGGAGGGGAGACCTGGCATGGGGATAACATTTGAAATTTAAATAAAGAAAATATCCGATAAAAGGAAAAAAAAAGAAGTGGGGAGTTAGTAAAGGAAAATATATTGCCTTACTCAATTTACGACCCTTGTAAGAGAGGCTCCAAACACAAGTTCAGTATATGTTTCTTATTGCAAACAGTTTCAATGATAACAGGGCTCAAGGAGTAAGTTATGAGATGCCCAGAAAAGAGACTATTCTGTGGGCACCAATGACCTAACGCACACATTTTTAAATATTCATTTTTATTATTTTTAACTATGTCTAGGTGGAGGTGGGTAGGTACATGTAGGCTCCGGTTCCCACACAGGTTTGAAGCATGGTTCTGGAGTTAAAGAGTTGGTAGTGAGCCACCCAACACAGTACAGGGACCAGCACTGAGTATGAATCTTCTGCAAGAAGAAAACAAGCTCTTACCTGCTGACCAGCTCTCCAGGTCTAGACTCTTAATACTGTTCAGACCATGTAAAAGCTCAGAAGGACCCAAGTTACTTAGAGCTTGCTCTACACTGACCCATTAACCCACTATCAAAAGATATGCTTTAACACTCTGTTTAAAGTGCTAAAACTTCATTCATTTAACTATGCCAAGGCAATCGGTAACACAGATGCTACAATGAACTAGTGGGGATGGCCCTAGTTTACTAGGGTAAACCATTCAGTAGACAAAGAGTTCCAAACGTTGATCCTTAAATGTGGTTGTGTCACTCCATATGGAGGAAATAAGAAAACTTTCTGGTGTGAGGAAAGGGAAATACAAATGCTGCTGGCTGTAACTACATTTTGTCATATTGGCTTGGGGAAAAATAGTTTTATTTTTAATTGTATGCATTCTGTCTTAATATAGTTACACACCCATGTAAATGTTACAGGATACTAACATTTGTTTAATGGTAATATGTGTGCTTAATTTCCTTTCAAATGCACATCATCTGATCCTCTCAACTGCTAGAGAAAATAATCTTTTCATATAGATGAGTTTGGAAAGCCAAGATTAGGAAAAATTAATTGATAAATACTGTGTGTTATTTCATAGAAAAATCAAAGGAACCCCAAGTTTGAACTTTCAATCTTACGCTCTACTCCTTTAATATGACTCTGGTCTCTCTGAATCCAGTCACTTTGCAGAAATCGTTGAAAATTCACTTAAGAGATGAAGAACGGATTCTATCTTTTGTCAGAGGATACCAATAGTATGGACCCATAAGGAAGCCAGACTTGAATTTCTGGGTGGGTTGGTGGTGAGAATCTGGGGGGTGGTCCAGAGGATCCGTACCTCTAAGTCTGAGTGTGATTAGACTGCTCCAAATTCGCAGCAAGTACCATGTTACTTTAAAGGCTCCAACCCAGGAATTTTCTTTTCCCTCTCATTAAAAGCAAAATGTATTACCATCTCTATGTCTATGCATAACTTATAAATGATGTTTTCAGTATTCCATACACCTTAAACCACAGCTTATGGGGCTTAGTATATGCTTGTGGTGTATTTAACAAGATTTAGCTATAGCAAACATGTGTACTTCATTTCTCCACAGGACCATCAACACTAAAAGGAGATGCCTACCGTGAGGGACAACTATGTGGACACAGCCTCCTACTGCAGACTGTCTCTGCGTTCTGATTGAAATATGTTCTGAGCTAAAAAATTCATGCTTTTGCTATCTTCAAAGACTGTCAAAAACAAAAATTAATATAATTCTGTAAAACACCAAGTAATTTTCTATTCTGAGTAAATTTTGGGGAAGTAGATTGAGTGGTCAAATTGGATGTAAAAATAATTTATCTTTAACTATTAGGACTTCAAACGGATGTGCGCTCCTGGGCAAAAAAAAAAAAAAAAAAATGTTGAGTGAGTGCCATCCCATTTAGTAAGTCAAAAAGTAAATTACAGAATCACTTTTAGTGAATGAAGATAAATACATAGCTAACAATTAATTTGCTATACTCAATGTAGTAAATTAATTATATTAGTATGTTTCCATTTCTGAGATTAATATCTGAAATCTGCTTTAAGCATCTATAAGTGGTCATTTTATTATTTTATGGTTCAGGAGGTTTGTATTGCTGATATTTCAAGTTAGCTTGCATGGATGTGAGCCACTTACACATAAAATGCACGTTACAGAACCAGAGAGCAGAGAGGTGGCAGAAAAACATCCTTAATATAATCTTGTTGATCTGTTATTTTTCAGAATAGAAAAGAATAAAGACTATCTACAAAGGAAAACCAAGCAGCTGTGTTCATATGTAACAAGAAATCCAAATATGACACATTTATTAAATAAATATTTACTGAACTCCAAACTCAGTAACTATAGAGTACCACACTCAAAGACCAAATAATGGCCACAAAAATCATCAAAATCAAAGAAAACATTGCCTCTATCATTTAATTGACAGAAACATATTCAACACCATGTTGCTAAGGTACTTACCACGACCAAATATTACGTTATAAGACAGTAACTTTCATATAAATATTTGTTTACTAACAAGTTTTGTGTACCAGGAAATAAAGGGAAAATGACTTTCTAAAGACTGTATTTCAAACTGTGGTTAAAACATCAGAACCAGTGTACAGTTGGATGACATTCGTTTGAACATTTGAATGGACTCTTTGCTGAATTTGCTTTTTCCCTGTAGTTGTAATTCTTTGTGTGCATGTGAGGTTAAGTGAGGATGGGCCTAAGGTGTCCTTAATCACAACCTATCCCAAGGAGCAAAACGAATGCTAGTTCTCCATGTTTGAGTTTGTAGGGAAGAGGGAAAAGGGGGCCACCTAGGAGTTCAGCAGCAGAAGCCATTGTGGAGACAGGTATATTTGCTCAGTGTTCTTCTAGAGCTGTAATACAACCTTACTGCTTTCGGTCATGCCTGGTGAGCATGCCTATAATTTTTATACTCTAGAATCTGGAGCAGGTGAATAAAGCATTCTAGGCCAGCCTGGGCTATGTGAATAGATCCAATCTCAGAAAAATGAATTCATTTAGCAGAGCATATTTAAAGGTAAAATCTAAAAGGCAAATGCCAGATTGGAACTTGAAGAGTCAATATTAGGAATTTCCTAGTTTTAAAAAATAAGAAGGCACATAAAACACTTAGGAACTATATTAGAATATTTTCCAAAGGTATGTTCTAAAGAGAATAATACATCTGATCCTGCTTTGCTATACTGTATGGGAAATGGCAGACAGATAGTCAGAAGTTCCAAATTAAAATGTATCATGGATAGAAGGGCGCTTTAAGAAGTTACACAAGTCTACTAGGAGCATAGGAAATATTTTCTGACATTCAATAGGGGGTAAGGGAATGTGTCATTGCTTTGGTTTAGGAAGAGTTTCACATCTAGTTCATCAGGTTTAAAAAATATGTAGGTTACAGAGTTTCTCTCTGAAATTATTTGTTAAATTTAAGTTAGAAGTCTCCCCAGTTTGACTGTTTGAATATGAGCAGAATGAAGAAAACAGCAGACATTCTAACTCGGGGAAACCCACGTGGTAGCAGCCCTCCCAACCAGTCAAATTGAAAAGTTTACCTGAAAGATTGTAACTGTTGGTAAATATTGATATGAAAATGATAGATATTCACATATGAAATTCAATCAGACATGGATGAAATTCTAAAAATGCTGATCTAAAAATTCTGAAACAATACAGCATGACAATTTCTCATGTTTCCTAACAAAATCAAGACAAAGAGCTATATGTTGTTCTATGTGAGATTGTATAATGAACAGTGAAGCCTGTCTTCTATTACAGATGGAAATGATGGGGACATTTAAATCCTCACCGATAGAGTTCCATGCAAAAAGTACATTTAGAGAGACATTGGTTTACACTACAACACTCTCTCCTACATATTGAAACAAAAGTGTATTTATATCATTTGAGCTTCCCACAGTAACATGTCTATTAGTCCAGCTGACCTAATCGTAGGATGTGTGAGCAATAAAACAACCACAGCACACTTTCACAGCACACCCCACAACACAATGAGCTGCTCTTAGAAAACCAGAGAGTTAAGCAAAAGAAAAGTTTCAAAATCATGAAAATGGGTTTTCAATAGCCTCATGGCAGAGAAATAATAAATGTTTGAGATTACAGATATGCTTAATAACCCCAATTCAATCACTGAACAATACATAGAGATGCTGAAATACCATACTATATTATATAAATAGGCATTATTGTGTTGTAATGATTTTTTAAAACAATTAACAAGAAAGGAACAAACATGGTAACTCATGACAAAAAAATAAAGAGGGAATGGAGGAAGGGGTAAAGAAAGACAACTACACTGAAAAATCCACAGTAATAATAGGCTCTTACTGTATTTCTGCTTCTTGTATCATTAAGAGACTCACGTCAAGGAAAATCAGGGCAAACTGGTGAACAAGTTTGCTTTTATCCACTCTCAAATGCCAACAATGTTGTGCCTAATTCCCAAAATTCCCTACTGCTGCTCCCAGCTGCCCCATGGTGATTTCCTGTAGACATTTGGATTGACTTCTTTGAAAACATTCCTTTGCAAACCACAGGACATTGGTGTTGAAAGAATCACAAGAATGTTTGGGAACAAGACACAACCTGCCTACAGTTAACTATGTAAGTCAACCCGAGGGGATTTCTTCCTCCAAAAGGAATGAAGAAACAGGCAAGAAAATCTGGGGTGGAGAGATCTGTAAGCTCTGACTCAGAAAAGAGAGAAAGCAAACTGATGGTGGTAGAGACCTCCTCTCAGGTTTCATGGCACCAATGGTACCCTGCCTGCCCCTTGCCCCCTCCTTCACAGCTCTATATCCAGGTCCTGCCTGCATGGCCTGCTGACTCACTAAACACTGTCCTTCTAACATGAAGGACAGACCATTCTTATCAATGCACAACTTCCCATCTGAAATTGCTACCAAGACATGGTCTTAGCCTCAGGTGACTAATCAATTTGATTTCGTAGGGATGAGAGAGCTTACTAGGACATGATATTTCCAGGGTTTAAAATGGGAACCATGGCAAACAATCCTGGCCATTGTGGTTTGGAGTCTAAATGCCTTCCAAAGGCTCACGAGCTGAAGTCTTGCCCCTCCATGGTGGTTCCATTTCAGAGGTACAACCTGATGGGCAGTAGTCAAGTTAGTAGGCTCTGTTCTCTTTAGGAGGACATTCAGACCTGAGTGGTTCCTCTCTGTCTTTCTCAGGCCATGAGCTTTGTTCTGTTCTGTCTCCTGCCATGATGTTCTGCCATGGCACTTACCAAAGGCACTAAAGCAATGGAAGCAAACAACTATGGACTGAAATTTCTTAAGCAGTAAGCAAAAGGAAATCTCTCTTCCTTTTAAGTTGGATATCTCCAGTATTATATCATAGTGAGATAAAGCTGACTCACTTGTAAATTGTTGACGGTATCAAACCATGAACCTGTCTCTTGCTCTGAACACAAAGACACTTTTCACAAAATCTAGGCAAGAAAGGTACTAAAAATGGAAAAATTCTGAAGTATAGAATCAGAAGTTCATGGGGCCTCGGGAAGCCTGCACATCAATAAGCCTTATTTATTGAGAGAAAAAATGCCTATAGCATATAAATCTCAGTCATCACTAATCCTCTGCAGGAGAAACTGAAATAAAAAGGAACGCAGCTGATAATTTACTTACTGAAAATGCAGTGCTCAAAGCAGTAACCACAATGCAATAATTATTGGACTTGATTAAACTTAAAAATAAATCTGTCTTTTACTTCTCTCTCATCCCATTAGTATGTACAATGAAAGGGGAAGCCTTTTGAAAAGGTACCTCATGGACATTTTTCTTCTTAATTCTGCATTGTAACAAACAAAGGTAAAATCAAAAATCACGCAAGCAGTGAATTCTGAGCTTTTTCCCATTATCCTTGGAAGGATGGGGCAGTGCCAATTAAAAAACACTGCCATGCAGCTCGTAGCAAATGCCTTTTTTATTTTTTATTTTTTTATTTCTTAAACCCCCCTGATAATGGAATGTCTTATTAAAAGGAACAGAATCACAAAGTGTAACAGCTTTGAAATCATCAATATTTCTGGAGAACTGAATGTATTGGTCTCAGTTTAAATGTATGAATCCTCCTTCATTGAACTGCATTTGGAAATAAATAAGGTTCTATGTATAGGAGGTCTGAGATGAAGTGAACATCTGTTCTCTAAAAAGAAAGTATGTTAACAGGTTTTTGTTCTTAAAGGAACAATAGGAAGTGGGATCATTCAATAAAACATAATCAAGTTAACATACTTCTGCTGAAAACTTAAGAATGGACCACATTTCAGATGCAAGCATACAAGTCTCAATGTGACTTTTTCCTTCTGTTAAGACACTCGACTTTGATTTCATTTTTATCACTTATGCTGTAAAATACCAAAACCCACACCATTCCTACAAAACACGCTTTTATCCTTTTTTTTTAAATCCTTTTTTTATTTTCATTTTTTTCAAGTTCCCATTCAAGTTCGAAAGTAAGTCATATCTGCAGATCTCATTTTATAAAGGTTGTACTCACCACAGGCTTAACACAACGGTGGGAGAGACAGTGTGGAAAGGATCGATAAGGTAGTATTACCCTTTGTGATGGTACACCTCTGCAGGACACTTGGCTTAACTCTGCCATCTGGCTAACACTCCATCCCTACCCACTGGGAAAGTACACTAACACACAGTTATGGACCATGAGCCCCAGCTAGGATAAGAAGCTCCATCCTTCACCTTGTTCCCTGGCTGCAGTAACAAAGCTTAAGAAAATCTAGATGCATTAAAATAGACTTTCCAAATTGAAAGACAAATGTATAAATACCCCAATGTCCCAGTGTGGAGGCCGTCCACCAACCGGCACATCTCACTTTGACAGGAAGCCCAGACATGCAGTATTTCTTCAACTTCAACTTGTCACCTGTGATTTTTAACAAGCCAAAGCCTGTAGTTGTTGTGATGAGACACGGCTGCGGTATAATGAGCTCATATTAATCGCCTCCCTCACTTGCCAAGTGGACTTAGGGAATAATATGTTACATTTCCCTCCAAATTAAATGTTTATGATTTCTCATTTGTCACTGTAAGAGTAAAATTACAACCCAGTGCCTATGAATGGTCTGAGGCCTGAGGATGTGATCATGCTGTCCCCAGTTAATGCTAGCAGGGAGGCAGGAATGCTGGTCTGGCCTGAGACACCAAGGCTCTGTGCTTTATAGTTGGGGCAATATGGATCTGCTCCGGATCTCCCCTTTTCCCCCTAATAAGTGAACTGAGACCTTTATTTAATTAAATAGGCCACATTTTGCTATTCAGGCAAAATTAATAAGTAACCTAAGTTCCTATGCAGGAACTTTATTACAGTACAACCGATTTAAGTCCCTTTCTATGTCTTATTATCTCCCAGGCCACATTTCAACTCCTTTCTCTGACACGAATGCGGGTAGCCACCTGCCCCTAGTCCTTTCTCATATCAAACACTCCTCTCATTAGAGTAGAACTTGAGCCCTGATACCCTTTGTAAGCTTTAGGATAACAGCAAGCTATTTCAGATTAATCTACTGTACCTTGTAATGTCCGACCCTGGCTGTGCCATTACAGGGCATTATATGGCAGAGTGCCTATCATAGGACTTAGGCAGATAAATAAGGAGTGATCTGCAGAGAACTGTTTCCTGTCTCCTTAAGCAAAGTGCCTGCAAGGGCTTGAAGCTTACCTGGGAAGTGGTGTTTAGACCCAGAGGACCCTTCCCTTCAGGCTTTCCAGCCTCAGTGGTTCCATTCTGACGCTGTGGTACATACTGGTATAATCGGCTCTTTTCCTCAGTAGGATCTCCCCATATCCTGATACCTCAGTTTTGATGTGGAAACATCTCCCAAATGAGGATAGATGATGTGAAGTACTGTGTATTAAACAAGGATACCATGTACTGAATATTTTTAAACTTTCGGTTAAAAACTGGGTAGAAAGAAAAGA
>JADRCC010567053.1:0-13535 GCA_019843855.1 Hylomyscus alleni
TTCTCCTCCCTTTCTTTTTCCTTGCAATTCCTTGTTTTCCTTCCCTTCTTTGCCCCGCTCTCTAGAGAGCTCTTCATTTCATAAGAAGATGAATCAGCATCCTAATACCATTGGCAGGAGGTTGCTGTCAGGGGCGGGCCCTGCCCTGTCAGTCTGTGGCTTTAGCTTTAGCTCTAGGGACTTAATTTTTTTTTTTTAACAAAATAACTAGCATGCCCCTTACTCCTGATTTTCCACTTGTTGTTCATGCTTTACCCATTGTAGGAAGGGTGGAGTGCTTCTAAGCAAACGGAAGTGGGGGATCGGATGGGAAGAGGAGCAGGGGAGGGAGTCATGGTTTTTATTTGCAGCCCTGAGAGCTTGTGAATTGTTTAATGAGAACATACCTTCTCCCCATTCCCCAAGAGTTGAGCAATGAGGCCCTTGCAGTTCTCCTTCAACACAGAAAAGCTTGGGGCAGGCATCCAAAGTGGGACTTGACTGTGGCATGCCAGCATTTTAAAGAGCCAACATCTACAGAACCACATGTATCTCCTGGGACCTCCACATGTAAAAACAGATCTAGAAGTTTTGCTTCCCCTCCACCCCTCAAGACCTGAGGTGCTTCCTTCTGACGATGAGAAAAGTATGTCCAATTCCTACCCTAGACCCAGGTTTGGGTTACATGCCTGGAGGCTAGAGACAGAGCAAATGAGGCAGTGACAAGTTTGTCCGTGTAGCTCAGAGAGAACCCTCTGTAGCCTAGGTATGTGAGTCAAAAATGTAGAAAAACTGCAGAGCAAGAAGCAAACCTACTCAAGGGAGTAGTGCTTATTATTAAGCGGTTGCCTGTCCTGAGACGTGAGTTTCACAGTAATGGATCGTCCCATTCATTGTGTATCTGGTCTTTCCAATGATGTGGGGAGGGAACTGGACTTTCCAGACATAATCAGCGACAGCTCACTTGGATGCATACTACCTACAAAGACACTGGAGCCCAGTGGACAGAAGAGCAGAGCTAGAATCTGCATGTAGCTCTGACACCAGAATCCATTCCTGGCTGGCTGTTATGCAATACCCCCAAAGAATGAAGAAATTCGCGGGGGGGGGGGGATGAATACAATTATTTAAAAAGACAGAAGAACTCAAAATCCGCAGCGCAGATGAGGAAATTCATTATTGGTACAAATAGCACCTTACTTTTCTTAATTTATAGCCTGGTGAATTAATGGTTCCTATGTCCTCAAGAAAAGGTTAGAGAATGGGCAGCCCCCACCCCCACCCTACTGCAATGGGCAAGGAGCATGTAATTAGTTTTAGAAGGCCTTCCATCCAAAATGATTAAATCAAGTTTTGGCACATGAAAGGGTAAGCTTTGGTTATTGGAAAATGTACTTAGGTGACACAGCTCATTTCCTGGTGAAGCCAGATTAATGGGACATTACCGACCCTAATTCCTCTAGAAGTAAGTGACTCACCTCTTCTCCTGCTGGGCTGCCTGGAGCTCTCCATGTGCTTGGCTTCCTTTCATGAAAACCCAAGAACTGGGATGGGAAATTCAGCTGGTAGGGGGAAGTAAACAAGTCAACCTCACTTAGATCCCTGATTCTCCACTAATTAGGCCTTAGACTTGGTGTATCTGAAGAGCCAGACTAGACCCTTTCCAACTGGTTTCAGAGCTGACTGGAAAGGCCTACAGTAGTCCCAATGGCTGTATGGACAGGGCTTTGGAAAGAACAAGACTGAAGGGCAAACACTGTGGAGGTAGCGTAGTAGAGGACCTTTCAGAATATTGGGCATGGGACACAAAGGTATTTGAGTTTGTGCAGAAATTCACAAACAAATCATCCACTGCCACACGATACTCAGAAATTAAATGATCTCTGTGTCCTACTACATCAGACTTCCCCAGTCAACATCATGCTTGCTCAACAAGATCATAGCTATACCGAGAAAGGTTAGCGATGTTGTGACAGATAAGCTTAGGTGAGATTGAACAGGTGTCTGACCGACTGTTCAACCTACACCAGCACAGATCAATGATAATCCTATGGTATACGCCACTTCCGAGGAGCACAATCAGCCAACGATCTAGCCAGAACCTTGAATCCTATAGGAGCAAAGAATTACTACCCTGCCTGGATGGGATTTCATCATGTATTTGGGGTTAACTTCTCTACATACAATACTTCTGACAACTCCACTGTCTTAGCTTGCTTCCTACTATTAAAACAAAGGCCATGATCAAAAGTAACATGGAGAGAAAAGGGGTTAGTTGCCTTATACATCCCGATCACAGTTCATTGAATGGAGCCAAAGCAGGAAGTGGCGGAGGGCAGGAACCTTGAGGCAGGAACTGAAGCAGAGACCATGGAGGAGCACTGTTTGCTGAGTTTGCTCTCCACGGCTCACTCCGCTACACTAGGACTAGCTGCCTAGGGGCAGCACACATATAATCATTAATCAAGAAAATGTCACCAGGGTTTGCCTACAGGCTAATCTGATGGAGGCTTTTTCTCAATTGAGGATATCTCGAGCTTGTGTTAAGTTGACATAAAACTAATCAGTACACAAACACACGCGGCGGCTAGAGATAAAAGCATACTGTATTCTCTGTGGCTCCCTCACACTTTGCCTTAGACCAAGGAACCCATTTAACCAGAAAGTATGAGAGTTCGCTCATGACCAGCCATGACGAGTCTCAGCATGATGTTTCATCATTGAGGAGTCATCTATTAGAATAGTGGGATGCCCTGTGTGCTTGCTGGATGAGTACTTGTTAGGTTGAGCTACTATACTACAGAATGTAGTATGTGTTCTGAATTACTAGTTCATACTTGATGTCATTATCTTATTGCCAGGATTCTTCAGTGTGAGATCAACAAGTGAGAGGAACTTTCCCTCACCATACGCTGCTTCAGTCCATTCACAAAAAGTTTTCCCCCTTACCTGAAAATTTTAGCTGTAATGATTGACAGTTCCTTGCTTCCAAGGGGACAAAAAAAAAGTGGCACATCTAACTGAAGTCAAGACTGTCATTTTGATTGTCTGATGCGCCTTGTCTCTTTGAACCAACATAGCCAGAGGTAAAACTTCATAAAAGACCGTAGGATCCCAAGGCATTCAAATCCACTATGAGTCAGGTGGATAAAGGTCAGAGTTGCGCAACACGGAAAAGAGCCAAGACCAGTGGGGAAATCTGAGAGCAGAGAACAAACCAATGTTCCCAGGCATGACAAAGGCCTTAATCCAACTATGTCTTTGCAGTCAGCTGAAGAAACGAGTAAGGCTGCAGCCGTGGAAGCCACCATCTTCAGCAGCCCTAACTCCTGCTAGCTTCTGAATAAAATAGAGATGCTTTCTCTTGGATATTGTCTTCTTCAGCTTTTTCAGTGAGAGACAACTCTGCTCTCTATTGAGTTTGACTGGCTAATAAGAATGGCAACTATCGGCCGGGCGTGGTGGCGCACGCCTTTAATCCCAGCACTTGGGAGGCAGAGGGAGGCGGATTTCTGAGTTCGAGGCCAGCCTGGTCTACAGAGTGAGTCCAGGATAGCCAGGGCTACACAGAGAAACCCTGTCTCGAAAAAACCAAAAAAAAAAAAAAAAAAAAAAAAATGGCAACTATCTCCTACAAAGAAGTACATGAGCTCTAGGTACTTTTGTTATAGACCAGTCCACAACCCCTGACATCACACTAAATAAGCCTATATTCTTGGTTCACTGGTCTGAAGGATAAATTCATTCACTGCACACCAATCCCCTTTCTAAACAACCACAGTAAATCAAATGAAGAATTAATAAGTTGGACACCTCCCATGAAACAGACAACATTTGATGAGAGATCAGACGTTCACATGAGGAGAACTGTCATTGGCAGGAGGAAAATGATGTATTCCCATGAGGCACCCGGACCACGGTTCATGGCTGCCGTGAGAGAGCCAGTCCTTCTCTGAAGATGAGATGGGTGTTCAGAACAAATATTTGTCTACAGTGGAAAGGTTAAGTAACTTGACCAACACTAAGTAGCTGGAAGGACTGTAAAATATGGGCATCCAGGGCCATGTGTGTGGGGTCTCTTCATCCACCCAGACCAAGAGAGTAATGATCCATGTGAGACAAAAAGGTAAACTGCTTCAGTCAGGACCCAGGAGCCAGTGACGGTTCAAGCAACAGCCTGATCGCAAATAGGGTTTTATTTTAGGCATATTTAAGCACAGCACAATTTGGTGGAAAAGATTTTTTGATAATTAACACATTTTGTGTGTACAATAAAGCTTAAGACATGACTACAAGATCTGTGCTTATCTGTGCCTTCTTTAGCCACATTCAAAGTCACCACCAGCCACATCTTCTCCCCTTTGCCAAAGAACGGTGAGACATTGGACCGGAGTATGAGCTGAACTTCCCAGGCCACAGCACAGCCAACCACAGTTATGCTCGTCAGTCCAGATTTCAATGCTAAGGCTTTCTCTGAAATGCCAGAGCAGAGCCCACCAAGCCCCCACTTGCTCACCGGGGTGGGGGTGGGGGGGACTTCCTAGTCTACTTGGCAGCAAGCCTTGGTTCTTCTGCCCCGTTTTTCAGATGAAGCCCTGCTACATCTCTATTCTAAGTCCCACACCAAACTTTAATTTCCTTTGTGGGAATAAGGAATGGTCCATGTAAGAATAAAACCGCTACTGACCACAGGGAAGGGGAAGAAAATAATCTGGGGAGAAAAGCCCACAGCTGCCTCTCTGAGACATACCTTTAAGAAAGACAATGGCTGAATTGTTTTCCCGGCACTAGGAAACCTTGCAGTCCCCAACCTGGAAGCCACTCTCTGTCTCTTTCTATTTCTTTCCTTGAAACACAATTTATTGGAAGCTCTGCCAGATCTCTGGGGACAGGGGAGGGGACAACGGGCTGGCAGTAAAATGAAACACCTCGTTAATGAAGGAAGCTGTTCTGCCTGGTGGCCAGAGAGCTTTCTGTGCATCCCAGGGAGCCAGGAAAGGAGACTCCAGGAGCTTGGAGCACCTGCAGTCTTTGCACTTGGGAACATTGTGGTGAAGGCTGTAGGAGGTAGCCAAGCCAGCTGCCTGGCCAAGCACACACAGAGTCATGTAAGCCTCAGCTATCAGCAAATGTCAGTCAGTCTGCTATGATCTGCTCTCATGTCCTCCTCACCACAACTCTAGGTTAGGGATCGCTATACCCCATCCACAGACACAAACACCAGCCTATGCTTACAAGGTTGAGCGTAGTAGGACAAGGACTCGGATGCATGATTCTGATATTTTAAACCTGGGATGGAAGGGTGCTCTCATCGTTTTGTCTGCTTGTGACTGTTAAGGATCTGGGCACAAAGGAAGATGTTCGAAAGAGACACACGTGCCACTTCCTTTGCCTGTCAGACTACTGAAACCATGGTCCCCAGGATGTTGAAATTTACCGGGAGTCTCATGCTGGGAGGAGGCAAAGGCTGGGAGTCCACTTCCAACCTGACTGGGGAGCCTGTTGCTCAGGAAGAGATTAGTACTGGCCACTTGACAGTCACGTTGTAGGAGAGGCTGAAGCCAAGACAGTGATGGTGGGCAGACCACACCTCAACAGCAGCTAGCTGCTTTTACATACTTTTTTGCCCTCTATTTAACCCCAAACAACCTCATGTCAGGGGCTAGATGTGGACTTTGGGGGAAGGCATCCCTGGGCCCCTTGGTTCTTCCTTCCTATGCTTTTAACTAGTACTTGTTTGTTTAATTGGCCTGTTGAGGACAGGTAAATGAGCTTAGCCTGTTAGCACTGCCGAGACGCATGCTCTGATGCCCATAGCCCTAGGTTCCCCCCCATCATCTTCCATGGTTTCCCCAAGAGTCCACGGTCTCTTGCCTCTGTGCTGGCCAACAGATACAGGACAGTGAGTGGGGCTGATGGATGGGTCAAGGGCCCAGGACAAGCAAACCTTCCCGTTGTCCTTAAGGTCACTGTAGCAATCAAGAGATGGGGGGCGGAGAGAGACACAGAGAAAAGGGTGTGAGAGAAAGGAAGCCTTTGGTTCCAATTTATCTGTTTGCTTAGACGTTTGTTCCACCCTTCCGAAGGACTCGACAAGATAACCACGCATCCTGTCTGAAGCCTTAAACCTCACCCCAGTGACTTTTTCAACTTCAATTTGTCTTTTATTTTTGGAACAATATAAATCCTTGGCAACCAGCCCAGTTATTCCTCCACCACCTGCCTCTGAAGAAAGCCATGGGGGAAAGCATCAAGGAAAATGCTTCACGCATAGTAGGTGCACAAAACTGTAAGGGAGTTATCAGCATGCCACCTCAGCTACCTCCTGGGGAATTTGTTAAACTTCCAGAAATATCAGCCAGCCCAAGGTCTGAGCAGAGCAGGCTTTCACATGCCATTGCTTTCCTCGATCGCCTTGGTGACCAAGCTTTCACCTCGGAGCTTACATCCAGGCTCGAAGGAAGATGTTCTAAAGGGACATTTGTGCCACTTGCTTTTGGCTATCTGACTGTTGAAACCATGGTCCCCAAGGCACCAGAGAGCTTGTTTCAGTCCCATGTGTTAGACTGTGTTTGTGTGGCTTTCCCTGGGGAAGCCAGCACGTGAATTCTCACCACTCACCGGTCAGCCTCAAATTGAAACAAGCTGGTTACAACTGAGTGAGCCCAGCATACCCCGGCTGGGCTCTGCTCACAACTTCAGAAAACACTGCTTTATGTTCAGATGCAAATGACTGCTTGCTCTCCAGAGCTCAGGCTGCATGGTGTTCAGAGCTGAATGGGGGAGAAAAAGAGTGCAGGGCTCTGCAGGCACATTGGGCCCTCCTGTCAGAATGAATTAGTCTATTCTGAAGCCTTCCCTGGAGGTGGAGGCTGGCCGGTGCTCAATGAGGAGATGTTCCTCCAGGCCTTTAGCAGTTGTTCTGTATCCCATCCTCTAATGGCAACTCCCAAGGATGATGATCCATGGCCTGATGCTACAGAAGTGTCACAGCCTCTAGGGGTGAGCTCTCCAATCCATCCTAGATGTCTACCATTAGGGATGTGATTGATGTTTGAGTATCAGTTATCCTGCCCTGGGCCAGATCCTCCTTGGAGTCTGAGAGTAGAACAGGATGCTCCAGGATAGGGAATACCTGTCCTCCAGAGGTTTCCAGCCTAATGACCTCATTCTGTCACTCCACTGTTGTCACTCAGAAGTCC
The DNA here is from genome assembly GCA_019843855.1 of Hylomyscus alleni. NCBI lineage: Eukaryota > Metazoa > Chordata > Mammalia > Rodentia > Muridae > Hylomyscus > Hylomyscus alleni. The sequence goes on from JADRCC010567053.1 coordinate 7,182, forward strand.
TCAGTGGCTCCCTGTAGCCAAATGAATAAAGGGGGCTAGGCTTTCCAGGCTTGGAGCCACATCTGCTTATCCAGCCTCAAGTTTTATTCTCCACTGCTTATGGCCACCGTAAGGCCATTGAAAACCAACTATCCCTCAAAGTCCAGCTCCCTGCTTTCTCCTTGGAGCTGTCCAGGCCCCCTCCCCTCCCTCGTGTTCTCACAGAATGGTTCCAGGAGTTCACAGTGAAGGGAAATGGCAGATGTTAAGCAGAAATCCCAATTCATCTGCTATCACTCCTAAACCCAACCCTGTACCACGATGCACTTGGTGACACTGACAAGTCGGTTCACTCAAAGGATGTAACGTTGACTATTGAGGACCTAAAACATCCTCAGGGCTGGGCTCCGTGCTGGCAGTTATTACATAATCCATCCATCTCCATTTACTAATATCCAATAAGGAAAGCAAACTCAGAAAGGGGAAGTTATTTACCCAACAGAACACAGCTAGGTGGGAAGGGACTCGCTGCTAAAGCAGACCTAACAGCTGCTTGTACCCATTGCCCACGAAAGACACAAGAGTCCACAGTCACAGCCTGAAGGTGCTGGCAGGAGGTAAATACCAGAGCATCTACCTGGGGTGTCTTTTTCTCTCACTGGTAAGTCGGTTAAACACCAGTTGATGTCAAGAATATCTAGGTTCAAACAAGCCCAGATGTTGCACATTAGGAAGTAGAATTCCAAAATTGCATACATTTTAAAGATGAATGCAGGTCGTCCAGCCCATTGTGTGCACCAGAGGAGGGCTGCTTTGGGCGGTGTGCCAAGTTTCCCAGCTGGTACCCATTCAGTCTCCTGTGCCATACGGCCTGTTCAGAGAGAAAGGGTTTCTTAATATTCCAATCTCTATTGAACTGTCTGTGTATCCCCCTAAGGGCTGGGCCCTTGGGTTGGCAGGTGACTGATGGATGCTGTTGACTGAATGATGTGCCAAGGATGTGCTGTGGCCTTTTCTCTGGTAGCATCCTGGATTCCATAGGGACCTCAGCTGCCCTGCTCTCCTATCCTAAGGAAAACGTAAGGGTAGATTGTCAGCCACTGTGTCAGAGACTCCAGTTCCCTCACATGACTCTCAGCCACATAATGCAGAACTGATTCTAGCTGGTATTGACGAGGCTCATATGGGTTCTGGAGGACATATGGTTTTGTTTGTATTTATGTTTGTATTTCGTTTTGTTTTAATTATCTGGCAGGAATCACTCAGATATAATAAGTAGCACATGAGCCACAACCCCCACTCTTTGCCTCCCATGTCCAGGGCAAATTTGATTAATTAGTCACAAATCTCAGATTCCAGCCTAATAGCCCTCAGGCACCAGCTACCCTGAAGTCCAAGTGGGCACAAGAGAATGCTGGTTGCCGTCCCTGAGCCAGCCATGGGTGAGGGCATGATCACAGCTCGTTTCCAGGGTAGCTGCAGCAAGTAGAACCAGTGACTGCCCAGTGCCCACTGTAATGAGAAATCAGGGCATGTGACTTCTATAAAACCCTTCAGTAGCTTCAAATCCCTACAGAATAATGTCATGTGCCTTCATAGTCTCCAGGGTTCTCCAGTCTCTACCCCAGCCAGATGTTTAGACTACTCTTATGGCCCGCTGCGTCTGAGAGCCTGTGGACCAGCCAGGCAGTGAGGCTCCCACCTGACCATTCTCCTCCCTGCCTTCCCACAGCTGTCCCTTTGACCTCCAGCAACCTCCTCTTTCCCTCTACATCAGTAGTACTCAATTTTAAGGAGACAAGAAAAGACTGGTTTCCATATCCAGAGCTTGAGCAGATCTGGTGGAGAACCAAGAGTTTGTGCTTCTCAGAATTACCCCATGTTGGTGATGCTGCTGACTGGGCTCAAAAAACTATATCTGTGCGTGACTCTATGTGTCAAATTCAACCCAGGCTTCACTTTCTCCAGGAAGCCCACTCATGTGACTAGATATCTCCTCTGGGTGCCCTCTCCAGAGCTTTGTGACCTCCTCTGTACACACATATACACACACACACACACACACACACACACAGAGAGAGAGAGAGAGAGAGAGAGAGAGAGAGAGCGCAGAGGGACTGTAGAGATTATGTAGAGTTTCTGTCAATGTGTCTATGTCCCTTCCCAATTCCAAACTCCTCCAGGGTTCCTACACAGTGATACCTCATCATCGGTCTGCTCAGAGCCTCCCGAAGGTCTTCTACAGGAGACAACTTGCTCCAGGTTTCTCAGTCAGCATGAAACCTCTCATAAGCATGGGACATACGGAATCAAGTCTTAATGCAATGGTTCTCAACCTGTGGGTCGCGACCCCCTTAGCAAGCTTCCATCTCCAGAAATATTTACATTATAATTCATAGCAGTAGCAAAATTACAGTTATAAAGTTAGCAGCAATAAACGTAATTTTATAGTTAGAGGGTCATGAGGAACGTTATTAAAGGGTCTCGCATGAGGAAGATTGAGAACCACTGACTTAAGGGAAGACTGGAGGAGCACCTCCATCTCTCACCTTCTTCCCTTGCCTCGAGCACCACCATGGCTCCTCCCTGTCTCCCAGGTCTGAGCATCTCTTCCTACTGACATCCACATTCTCACACTCATACACCCCCTTAAAATTCTTCATGTGGCCAACAAAAAAACAGTCACATTCACAACAGAGTACTCAAGTCCTCATGTTCCCAACCTGACATAATTTTCTAATCACAATTCCATCGTGCACAATGTCCTCAATAAGCCCAAGTGTGTGTCAAAGAAAACTCAGGAGGTCTTTGCAGCACACACACACACACACACACACACACATCAACTTTGCACATAAATGCACACTATAAAAGATAAGGAAAGCTGAGGAGACAGACACAGCAATATAGAGTCCAGCAACCCCTTAAAAAAAGACAGAGTAGAAACAAAAGACAGAAGAAGGAAGGAAGATCGAATCAGTAAGAAATAAGGGAAGGTAGGAATGGTGAGAGAACTGAATATAAAAGAAGAAGGAAGAAGAAAGAGGAGGGGGAAGGAAAGGTGACAGACAGACCAACACAAATGCACACACAGCTCCATAAGAGACCATGAAAAATGAGAAGGAAAGGCAGAGGATACCATAGACTGACAAAGGTAGGCCTGTTGCTAAGATACCATCCTGGGACGAGTGGTCCATGGTAGGAAGTAATTCGTGTGTCCTGATCAGGTTTTTTGTCAATTTGACACAAGCTAGAGTCTTCTGGGAAGAAGAACCTCGACTGAGAAAATGCCCCGTCAGGTTGCCTCTAGGCAAGTCTGTAGCACTTTTTCTTTATTAAAGGAGGATATGAAGGATACTTCCCAAGACCACAGTGTTCCCAGTGATCATGAGGTCCCAAGTGGTTGGTGGCCATCACTCCAAGTCTCTTTTTCCATTCTCTATAAGCAAAGTAACCCCCCAGCAAAATTATGGGCAGAAGTGTAATATGTAAGTACATTTTTAAAATTTAAATATAATTTTTCTGGTTCAAATTAGATAGGAGCTCACACTGCCTTCTCTGCCCAAAGATATAGCTTCCCCGGGCTCCAAGGGAACAATGAGGCAATGAAGACTCTAAACCCAGCCTGTGAAAGGGTTTTGATATTTACCATGTTTCTCCATGTGTTGGCTGTACAGAGACTAGACATCTCTTGCAACAAGAACAACAACAAGACCATGACTGCTTCCCTGCCCAGGCTCACCCCTAGAAGGATCTCTGTAATGGGCTCCTAAGTTAAAGAGCCAACATGTTGTGATCACATGTGAAATAAAACACATAGGCATCTCTCTGTTGTTGAATGATACACTCCCACATGCATAATGCACACATGCATACATAATACATACATACATGCATGCATAATACATACATGCATGAATGTATGCATGATGCATACATACATCATACATACATACATTAACACAAGCAAGCTATTCCCAAGAAGGAGGCTGGAATTCTCTTTCTTCTCCTCCTGTGTATCCTTCAAAGGCCAACTGGGACTAAGCAGCCAACATCAGAGACCAGGTCAAGAATGGAAGGGCAGAAGTGCCAGGTAAGGAAAGAACCCGGACAGGATCAGTCATGCTTAGAGAAGAACTGCTTTCCAGTAGTGCTGGGGACTGAGTTTTGCTTCTTTGTTGACGTTCCAACTCATAATTCCAAAGGTATTACAAATGAGGGCGACATGCACAGCATCAAGAAACACTCTGGGATATGAAGCAGTCCAACTGCCCAAACACATGTGGACTGGTCTAGATGAAGTACAGAGTGAAGAGAGACCATTTCTACAGAAAGATAACTTGATGGCCTCTGACAGCTGGCCATTTAGGGTGTTTTCCTCTCCTAAATGTATTTAATATACCTAATTAAAAGTCATTTCAAATTAAGTAACATTCTGACTTTATTGAAATCTTTTTATTGAAAGTTTTTATACTCAGGATAAAACAAATATTAACAAGTGATGTTTTTAAAGCATGAAGTCACCTGGTGACTCTAATTCCCAACTTCCTACTGGCGAGTGATGCTATGTCCTAGCTGGCCAGTGCTGTGTCTTTCCTGTGATAGCTGTGCAAAGTTTTTGCCTGTTTTTCATTGCAAAGTTGGTCTTGCTATTGATTGCTGAAGGTTGTTATAAATCTCTCAGAACCAATCTCAATTAGGTAAATATCTCATTTACTGTCTTAATGTTTTGTTTTAAAGAGCAGAAGGATTTGCATTTAACAAAGCACGTGTATTGGCTATTTTCTTTTGTGGTTCACGGTTTTGTCCTGATTTTTGTACTTTTAGTTTTTCCTAATAGCCCTGTCATGCACATCAAGGTCAGAGGTGAGTCGATGCCCATACACTTTCATTGTGCACCCCTAAACAGCTCTGTTCACTGTGACCATCATCCTTTAACCACTGGTTACAAAAAAAAAAAAAAAAAAGCAATCTGCAAGCTACCCTACACTCACTGGTCTCTTTGTAGACTCTACTATCTTGCATTAATCTAGATATCTGTCTTTACACCAAATCACTATCTTTGCTACTGTAGTTTATCATAAATCTTGATATCAGAAGCTGGTACAGGCCTACAGCACAGTACTCTGGGAAGCTGACGTGAGAGGGTCAAAAATGGGACCAGCCTGAGCTACACAGTGAGACCCTGTCTCAAAATACAAGAGAGAAAGAGCATGAACGTGGGGGAAGAACCTGGGGGGTGCGAGGAGAAAGAACATGGTCAAAATACACTGTATGAAACAATTTTACATAAGAATCCTTAAAAAAGAAAAGAAGAAAGTAGAAAAGAAAAAGGACTGAGGCTGCATGAGCCCTGTAACAGCGTCTTTTGCAAAGTAGTTAGGGTATTTTAGGTTTTAAATATTTACTTGGAAATTTGAGTGCCGTCTCACAGCTTCTAAAAAGTCTTCTGGAATTTATCTTTTAAATTTTCACTGCATTTACAGACCAATTTGAGAGAGAAATGGCACCTTGTGTTTCATTCATTTATTGTTATAAATTATACTTATTTATTGCATGAGTGTGTGTGTGTGTGTGTGTGTGTGTGTGTGTGTGTGTGTGCGTGTGCATCCCCTCATGCCTGTGTGGAGGTCAGAATATAGCTTGCAGAAGTCAGTTCTGTTATTCCACCATGTAGGTTTCAGGGATCTAATTCAAGTTGTCAGGCTTGGCAGCAAGTGCCTTTATCCACTGAGCCATCTTGTCAATCCAATCCAAGATGACATTTTAAATATATTGAGTCTTCCAATTCTAAGGTCTCCTATGCCACAGTAGTAATTTAAGTCAATTTCTTTTACTAATGTTTTATAGATTTTATATCTTCATAAACTTACCTTCCTTCGTGTTTTTGATACTCTCTCACATTGTATTAACTTTATTTTCTAATCAGCCCTTGCTATATAGAAAATTACAACTGACTTTGGGGTGTTGAATTTATAGCCGATGGCCTTGCTGCATTTATGTAAGTCCCAGCAGATTCTTATAGCTTCCTTGGGATTTTCTACACCAAGATCGTGCCTTGAACAAATCAAGATAATCTAACTTCTCCTCTATCAGAGTGTCTTTGTTCTGTGTGCTGACTTTCCAGAAGCTCTTGTGGGTTAGGAACAGAACTGACCAGATGGACATCTATGAACATGGGGAAAGAATCTGCTGCCAGCATTAAGTATGAAGCCAGTTGAATGTGTTGTTATAAGTGACCTCCACCATCTTAGGGAAGTCTACAGCTCTTCCTCATTTGCAGATACTGTTTACAGGCATCATTTCTATAGTATGTTACTAGTCCTAGCTTCTAAGGAATTTTACTATGAGTGGCTGTGCTGTGATATCAGCCAC